>JAEUWS010000115.1:0-39829 GCA_018524945.1 Podaxis sp. C-F-92630
CCGCTGGCCCCATCTTACTCGTTACATTGTATGGGTTCGCTGGAATGAGTCACTCGTTACACTGTAGGTTGACTACCTGATTTCCGTAGGGAGAGACTGGGTTTGCTATCTCGAGTACTTTGGAGTTGCGAATGTAATTCATAATACGTGACAGGATTGAGACTGCCGGCATGTATGTCGTATTTCCCTCAAAATCACTTCTGCGGCTTGGTGAAGAAGGCGCATGAGGTTTGAGAGTCTGACTCAGTGACTATGGTTACGGGAGATCACAGCTCTTTTGTCCTCGAAAATTAATTGGTAAGAAACACAGGGAGTAACACCGAAAATGATAACGACACAATAATCAAATCGGACTGAAACTGGACTAGTGAAGATTTTGTTCATAGGAATCTATCTAAGGGCCTTAATGAGCTGCCAGTCACCGCAACACTTCTTGTATGAGCACTCACCAGATTCATGATATTCGAAGGCATCGCAATGTATGCGCGGCCAGTAGCACGTATAAACAGCATCTGACCGGGCTTCTCACAAGATCCAGCCATGAAGGATACAAGCCGTCTCCAGGACTCAGAGGCCCAAGGGGTCGTCTCTGACCACCAGGTCATACTGGCAGCCTCGAACCAAGGGGGAAACCACCCTGCATCGGCCCAGTCAATAACCCAGAGTTGTCCACCTCGGCTAAGGATGAGGTTTGACGTATGGATGTCCATATGGCTGAACGTAAGGGGACTCGAGACATCAAGGAAAACCTGGCCCATCCCTTCTTGGTGGACCCATTGGAGGACCAGCAGGCGATTGTTAAACCATTTTGCCATGTCCTGATATGTTGAGAAAGGGCCAGCACCTTGCGAAGTGAAGAAACGGCCACAGCATAGCTGAGGGGTGCCATCCAACGAGGGTGGGCCAGGGAACACAGGGGGTCCTACGCGTGATGCTAGAGAACGCATTTCAAAGATATAGAACCTGATAGTCAATGCCACGCGGAAGCGTTTCCACCAGCTTAGCAACGGCCATACATCGCTCAACAGGTCACCGTGGATGTATTGTAGAACGATGTACCACCAACCATCGAGAGTGGTCACTTGCTCTGCTTTAGGAGCAGGGATGCAGGTATTGAGTCGAGCAAGTTCTGTGGCGGCTAGTTCGTGGTAGGCATCGGGGGTGGGAACGCGCTTGACAATGACATCTGGGCTGAGGCGGGTTAAATCCCCGAGGCACGTTAAGTGAGCACTGGGAAGTACAGAATGAGACTAGAGATAATAGACATTTCCCATGCTTTCTTGCACATATCCTCGTTGGACATGGTGGTCAGCTGCTCTGGAGCCTGGCCAACGTCAATGACTTTGAAAGATATTGAAAGAAATGAGGGACCGACGCACCTGGAGGTTTCCATCCCTACGACGAAGCAGTAGAGGTCGGCAAATGGTAAAGAGTAGCTTCTCCCAGGCCATGATCCAGAGTGAGGTATTACGAAGTCGAAGCTAAACGACAAAAGTTAAGCCACAGGCGCTGCATTCACAAGATGTTTGTCCCTGATCTGGAACAAACACGGCAGTGACTAGTGCACCTGGTTGCTTATGCGGCCAAGGATTTCTACGCTTGCCGTGTTCATCACATCGCATGCTATACTGTGGAGGTGGCAGCGCAGGTAGTGAAGGAGTAGCTTAGTGAGAGACGGAAATTCAAGCTCGAGCCCTGAAGGTCTGATAAACCTGCTGTTGATCCGAGATCCCATGACATTGCAGATGCATTCATCCAGTCAATTTTCGATATACCAGGCATTGTACACACATAGATCGCAGTTGCTACAGTGCAACCACGGTCACCGGCTCAGTGTTCAGTTGGAGTACAAGACCATGGCCGGCTCCAACTTCAGGATGAAGGACGAACCAGTGGAAGTTGGAAGGAGCGTGCGAGCTGGCATGGCGAAGCCGTGGGAGAATTCTACCAATATTCGGGCTTAATTGGAGGTTTACGCTAGTTGAACGTTGAATGGTGACAGCTTGGGCTGGGGTTGCTCTCTCAAGGCGATTATCCCTCGGGATGGTATGGCGCACTAACGTGGACAAAAATAAAAGTCCCGCGCGAAAATTAGCTTCCACATTAAAGAGATACATTTTACTTTAGATTTGATTTATGGACGAATATCATATGTTCGCGCGGAAATTGGGTTTGCGCGCACAACAAAAAAAAATATGCGCAGAAGCCCAATTCTGTGCGGAAAACTGAGGCCATTGTCAGCAAAAATCTTGAAGGTATACCTCAAATATTGTGTCAGGATTGTTATCCTGATATGGATCTGTTGGAATGATGCCATTGGGCTGCATGTAAATCAGTGAGCCTTTTTTGTGCGGAGAGACAGGACCCCTACAAATGTTAAGCAAAACTCTGCATTTTGGGAGTTTATGTCTGGACCATAAAATATTCCCTCGCTTTCTAACAATAGATTCGCGCATTTCTCGTCGACACACTTCAAAAAAGGTTTTTGGCTTTCAAATTTTGGGGAGATTCGTCCGGATCTCGAGGGATGCAACATCCGAAGGGATAACAGGGGATAACCTGGAGTTTTTGGGAGACCTGGCGTCAGGCGCCTGAGTGTGGGATTAAGTGCTTGCGCGTGAATCTGAACCTCGGACGTCTCGCCGACCGTAGATATGTCCCCTTGCCCTCATCGTCCTCACTGTAAATCAGCTCAAAACGCACAATTGGGCTGGCCAGATTCCCAGGACGAAATCATGTTTGTTCAGGCGGAAGTTGACCGTCTCTTCGACCTCGCTATCAAACTCAACAATGACCGTGTTGTACTCTTACGGCGTCTTAACTCCCTTCGTTCAGCGACACGCAATGTACCATCCGAAATCCTATCCCTCATCTTCCAATGTGGAGCACCTCCGTGCAACATCAGCTCTCACGGCCTTCGTCTCTACCGTGAAGAGACTTACCGCGGTCCACCAAACACCTATAATCCTGTCCTTCTGGGCACTATTTGTTCCCAATGGTACTATGTTGCCCAGTCCACCCCTCAGCTCTGGACATCACTCGTTCTTGATGTCCAAGATGTGAAGAGTGCTGTAGCGAAACTCGCGCTCTTGAAGTTGTACCTGAAGAACGTGAAGAATCTATCTTTCTCTCTCGAACTCAACTTCAACAGAGAGAAATTGCATCTTGATGCGGTACTCTATCATGGAAACGATCCGGTGCTCAATTACCGTAAAAGCTTCCAACTCCTCGCACAGTTTGGCAATATCATCTTTTCCCCGGAAAATGCGCGCCGGATCAAAGTCTTATGGATGAGCGAGGCTCCGCCCACTTGGTCTCCATTGTGCTTTGATGGATTCCAGAGGCTTGAGGAGCTCCGCCTGGGGACTGTTTGTAATAAAGGACCTACCCCGATGCACATTCTGGAATGCAAAACACCCCATCTCCGTCGTATCATTGCAAAGAACACACACCTAATCATGCCGACAGATGTTGATGTCGGGACATGGTCACAATGCCTGACGGTTGTCAACCTCTTTCGGGTTCCGATTAGCAACTGTTTGGAATTATTAACCTTATGCCCGGGCCTCGTCGAGTTTCGCGCGCGCGAAAGTCTGTTTATCTGGGAAGGCGAATTTGGCAATAGGCCCCCAGACCTAGACGATACCTTCATGCCCAAATTACAGATCCTCGAATGGACTTGTGCCCATAACTCATGGAATACAGCATTCCTAGAACACGTTCGGCTACCCTCCTTACACACGCTCGGTTGGGGTGGAGATCACACTCTAGTTGACTCAGACGGCTTGGTCGAGTTCTTTGAGGCCTTGCCACCGACTTTGGTCAAATTGGAGTTGATAGGGTTAGTAATGGAGCCTGATGAGCTGAACATTGAGTGGGAAGATTTTCTTGCCCGGTTGATCCATGTCCGGGAGCTGTCTCTCCTTCAATGCTCTTTTCGTTGTGTTGCAAGTGTCCTAAGGAGCTTGCGTAACCCCGATTACCTCCCAGTCCTAGAGGAGATATCCATAATCGGTCGGCCGGAGCCAGCGCCAAAGCAAGGACATGACACCGATGACGAGGGTGACGACAACACCGATGACGATGATAAATACAAGCCTGATGTTCGAGATCAACTTCGAGAAATGTTGGTTTGTAGGTGGCTTTCACCAGAGGGCAAGAAGTTTCGATTCGGAACGATGGACTGTTCCCTGGATTGGGAATACACGGACGGAGAATGGGTGTGCGAAGTGGTGAAAGGCAGATTGGAATTGGAGATTTTTGAGGATTCAGAATTTTTGGAGTACTTGTATGAAGAAAGCGACGACGAGTAATTGGTGTAATTTTGAGAATGATGATTTGGACACATTACCCCCATCCTTGGATATTGAGAATGAGGGGTATACACAAGTCGAGGAGACAACCAAATGACACCGCCAGCAAGAGCAAATGCTAACCTGGAGGGTAGTGGCTCTCCTCATCAGGCGGACAGGAGCAGCATAAGTACATCAGAAAACGAAAGACTATCATGACAGCTACAGTGAAAAAACCAAAAATTTCGACGCTGTAAGAACACGATGTACTTGTATGTCGTGCAAGTTGGAGCAACTGGCGTCCGAAAACAGACCTGAAGGACACCAAACAAATTCAGAACTGCAATGCCCCTTGGCTACTCGTTATCAAAAATAGGCTCAAGAATAACATGTATGGCGACAAGTTTCTGAGGACGAGGAACACTGGATATCACGGAGTTTTGTGCGTGCAAATGACTTACTATACCCACCTCGCAAATCTTCGAGTCGGAACCAACAGCCTCGGAAAAAGGGGGTATGCCCGCGACACTCAGCTTTACCTCAGGGCTTCGATTCCTCACACATTGTACATTTACAGGATCTGAAATGACATTGGCGAGGAGGATGCAGTCCTCCTGGTCGGGTCAGGTGCTCTGCAAGCGAGACGGACAGGTCTCTCCTATTTGAGAAATATAATTATGAGAGTCCAATGCCAGATGGTATAAGATTACCATCGTATATATCGAGGCCCAAAGTTGAGGAGGTTGATAGACGACGTAATAACTTACTTAGATGCATTCTGGGGACAGACCAGCAGAGCTCCAGGCTTGCGATTACAAATCAGTCTTGGTGGGCATACCACAAACTGTCCGCTGTGCTGCGTATGCGCAGTGTGGGAACCCAGTCCCATCGCTCAATATCCAACGTTCAGTGATGTCTTCGTCCCTGGTGGTCAATTCAGACACGGTGTCGACCCCTTTGCCGAGTTCTCTTGCCTCGGCGGGGGATGGTGCTCCATCGCATGTACGAGAGGGTCTCCCTAGCTCTCCCCGATGGACCACTCAATCTGTTTTTCCCTCCTCGTCGGAAACGGACAACGCCTCGTATATGCACCCCCTCCGTTCCGAATCAGCACTAGCATCATCGCCCAATTCCAGAACCATAGAGTTACCATCTACGATGTCCTCCACAACCACCTCTCCTCTTTCCTCCCAAATCGCAGTTTCGTCCCAACCCAGCCCGGTCGTCTACAGTAGTTCGTGCCAAAATGAAGGCTCAGATCTAAATCCACCGGTCCCCTGCACATCTTCCTCTCATGTGCAATTGTCGACTTCAGGTACTTCGCACATAAGTCCTCCATCTACTTCAGCTCAAGAGGCTACCGGGCAGCCAGGCGTGACGTTTGAACCGAAAGTGTTCCTGGCACCACTATCTTCAAACAGCTTTGACAATGTCCACAGCCAGACACCACTCCTCGACCAGACATTAGCCACTAGGCTATCGCCCAGCCCGTCACCACCTCCCACCCCTATATTACGCCCCAGGTCGTTATCGCCCCTCCCCTGGTCACCACCCTGGACACCGATCACCGACTCACCACCCCGGTCACCAATCCCCTACTCCCCACCTCAATCACCAATCCCCTACTCAACACCCCAGTCACCACCCGTTGACCCAACGTTCCCCCCTACACCACCCGTTGACCCAACGTTCCCCCCTACACCACCCTTCGGCTCGACATCACCCACTACACCACCCTTCAGCCCGACATCACCTGGAAGTCCCGTTATCACCTCCAACACCCGGCGAACAATTGAAGAGCTTGCACTTCAATCAATGGATGGCACTGGACTATATTCTCTGTCCCGGTACCCTTTACCCCGATGCCATCCAGACACTCGCAAATCTGCCACTGAGGAGATCACCAGTTGGTTGACTGGCGTGCGACAAGAGCACAATATATTGTGGCTGTATGGTGCAGCAGGCGTGGGCAAGACGGCACTGGCACAAGCGATTGCGGAGTATGCAGATAAGCGTTCCATGCTTGGCGCCTCAGTTTTCCTTTCGCGAACTCGAAATCAAAATGATCCACTGCGCTTGTGGACAACCGTCTCACATCAACTGACTCTGCGCAGTCACCTGTATAAAGATCGCCTTATAAGCCACGTCTCCGGTAGGGAGACTGTTTTAGTGGCAGACGTTCGGACTCAGTTCAATGAACTTGTTGTCCAGCCATTGTCCAAGATGGGATGGCGGATGTACCTGGTT
Source organism: Podaxis sp. C-F-92630 (assembly GCA_018524945.1). Classification (NCBI taxonomy): domain Eukaryota; kingdom Fungi; phylum Basidiomycota; class Agaricomycetes; order Agaricales; family Agaricaceae; genus Podaxis; species Podaxis sp. C-F-92630. The sequence continues at coordinate 6,540 of JAEUWS010000115.1, forward strand.
GTTATCGATGGGCTGGACGAATGCCAAGGAGAAGAGGAACAGTGCGAGATTATTAAGTGCATATGCGATGTCCTTCGACGCCCTGTACACCTTCCAGCCCTATGGATAATCTGCAGCAGACCGGACCCACATCTCAAACGTATGTTTCGCAAAGCCGAATCTGAGGGTCTATGTTGGGTGAAAGAGCTCCGGGTCGATGATCCTGAAGCACAGAGTGACGTTGAGCGTTATCTCCAGGATGAGCTTTGGAGGATTGCGAAGAGTTATGGAGGGGATTTGTGCGAGAATGGAACCTGGCCACCCCAAGACGACTTTGACAAGATTGTGACCGCCTCTTCCGGCCTTTTCGTGTTCGCTGTTACTGTGACCAGATTCATCGCCCAGCCGGGTTCCAACCCACACTCTCAGCTCGCGGCCGTGATTGCCTCCATTGATAGGTCCCCAACCCCACCGAGCACAGTGAACCCCCTCGCTTACATTGATAAACTTTACCTTGATATCCTTGAACGATCGCGATCTGATGCCCTGCCCAAAACTCTCCAATTGCTCGGAGTATGTGCAGTCTGTCCACCATTGCCAGTGCTGCATTTGGCTCAATTACTCGAAATCGACCTGGACACAATCTGCGTTGCTCTCTTGTCTCTGCACTCTATCATCGACGTCCCATCTAGTGAAGACCTAGCCGAGCAGCCCCTGCGTTACTATCACGCGTCCTTCCCAGACTTCCTTACCAACCCTGATCGTTCCGGCAGGTACTCACAGAATCCCGACTCACATCGCTTGCATATCGCAGAAGCGTGTCTTCGTGTGCTTGGTAACACGAAGGTATCCTATGCAGAGAGCCTAGCATGGGATTCTTCAGATTTCAGCCAAGCAAATCCCTCTAATCTCTCAGTATCCCATGTTATACTCACGTTTGCCACTATTCATGTCTGGGACATTTGCATGAGGATAGACAACTTGAAGTTGGGGTCTGTACCTGATATATTGGCTCGCTTCGATTACAGGTGTCTGCGATCGGTCAGTGGTGCGATACCAGTTCAGTCGTTTATTCGCTTCCTCCGATGGCTCTATTCTCTCGTGCGTTGAGTTGTGCAGAACCTTATCATTCAACATGGACTGATCTGATATTTCAGACGAAGTATCTAAAAGACTTGTCATACCTTGTTCGCACAATTCCTCGTTCGCCTTTAGACGCCCAATTCATTGAGGAATGTGAAGGAATTTCGCAGCCACTTGTAATGTCCAAATATTTCTGATCTCTGTATTTGTTGTTCATTATCTCGTCTACAGGCATTGGAGCTTACGTTTGATGAAAGCGAACTCGAAGAATCTCCGCGTTATGTTCTTATTGGTTTTGAGGCGAAATCTGTCATCGTTCTTCTTGTTCTGGATGGTGTGATTGTTTATTCGATGGAGGATGTTGATGATCTGTGACTCTTCCCTTTTCTTCTGCGAGCCCTAGTCTTTGAAAACTGAAAAGTTGTTAACGAAGTTGTTCCTTGTCTTCCGCTATGCCACGTTCTGTGTTTACTGCGAAGCAATTTATCCCAAAAGAGACCCACTTTCATTCTCCTCAACAGTGATTGCTCTTACTCGTACAATGTTGTGACCGACTCAGTGCTGGGTGTCATTTATCAATTATCAATAGGCTCCTGGACAAAGAGTGATATCTTGCCCAAATTAACCGTTTTTGACTGTCCCTCCAATCAGCCACCATCTTCGTCCTCCGCATGAGTCTATCAATAGTGACCATGTTCTTGTGATTTTCGCTCCGGTTCCGCGGTGGCGGCGTTGAGGAGGAAGAAAAGGCTGTTGACACTCATTGGAGCAACTGAAGACAATGGTTTATTCGCAAATTTCTCCTCATCGAAATGCGTGCATGCTGTGTGAGCCTGAAAAATGAATAAATTGATTCAGCCGGTGTGCAGTCGACAATCATTATGTACATAATTTCTGGCCAGTTTTCGGGAACCCGCATGTCCTTCCCTTTCAACTTCTTCCTCCACTCCCTAGCTACTTTATAGACGTACTGCTGCATCGGGGACAATTGGTCTCCTCCGATAGTGACCGGATAAAACACATCAGCTAGCTGTGTTATAGGTGACTGGGCATGGCGTGTAGGATGCTAGTTAAGGGGTTTTCTTGGTATCTTGCAAGGATGAGAACGTAGCATTGATGGTATGAGTCGGGAGAGGTTGGACTTAGCAAGCCCATTATATGGCATCCCACTGCTGTTTAGTATTTGCATCCGAGCTGTTATATCTATAGTTGTAGCGAGCTCTGTTTCTGTCTGTCCATTTCCCAAATACACCTCAACTAAGTACAAGCATCCTGAGGCATGAGGACAGATCAGCGGACTTCCAAAATTGCAATTACAAATCAGTCTTGGCGGGCATGCCAGTAGCGCTTAAGCGCTCAAGCTCAAGGCTGTACGTTTTGGGCTGCTGTGTTGTGTACGCGCAGTGCGGGAACCAGTCCTATCGTTCAGCATTCAACATTCAGTAATGGCTTCGTCACCTATGGCTAACTCAGACACGACGTTGGCCTCCTCATCGAGCCCTCTTGCTTCGGCGGGAGGTAGTGTATCTTCGCATATACGAAAGGGTCTCCACGACCCCCTTCAACGCACCGCTCAATCTGCTGCCCCCTGCTCTCTGGAAGTGGACTGTGCCTCATACAATTCCCCCCTACGTTCCGAATCTGTACCAGTACCATCATCCAACTCCGGGACCACAGGGCCATCATCTATAATGTTCTCTACAGCCACCTCTTTTCTTTCTTCCCGAGTCGCAGAGTCATCCCAAACTAACTCGGTCTTCTACAGTAACTCGTGCCAAAATGAAAGTTCAGATCTAAACCCATCAACTTCATCATTATCATCGATACCCTGCTCTCTTGCGCCATCGTCGATTCCTGGTGCTCCACTCATAGTTCGCCCGTCTCCTTCAGCTAAAGGGTCCCCCGCACTGCTATCTTCGGGCAACTTCTATGATGCACTTTTCGATCTTTCGCCACTACACTATCAATCACCGCCATTCTATCAATCACCGCCATTCTATCAATCACCACCCCTCTATCAAACACCACCCCTCTATCAAACACCACCCCTCTATCAAACACCACCCCTCTATCAAACACCACCCCTCTATCAAACACCACCCCTCTATCAAACACCACCCCTCTATCAAACACCACCCCTCTATCAAACACCACCATCCCTCAGGGTGCCACTCTCCGACTGTGCGCCACCCTCCGGCTTGAGGGGACTCTTCCGCTGGGAGGAATCCACCACCTTGGAGCCGTTCTTCAGCCGGGAGGAATCCACCACCTTGGAGCCGCTCTTCAACAGGGAGCAATGCACCACCTTGGAGTCACTCATCAGTTGCGAGCCATCCCCCCACGGGAAGCTACTTGATGACACCTCCGACATCACACTACGAGGAATTGGAGAGGTTGTACAAAAGGCTCGAAAGCCTGGACTTCGATCAATCGATGACATTGGACTACCAGAAGTTACAAGTCCTACACGAACTATTGAAAAGCTTGCACTTCGATCAATGGACGGCACTGGACTACACTCTCCGTCCCGCTACCCGTTGCCCAGATGCCACCTAGACACTCGCAAATCCGCCATTGAGGAGATCACCAGTTGGTTGACTGGCATGCGACGAGAACACAATATGCTGTGGCTATATGGTCCAGCAGGCGTGGGCAAGACAGCACTGGCACAGGCGATTGGCGAGTATGCAAATAGGCGTTTAATACTTGGTGCCTCAGTTTTCCTTTCGCGAACTCGAAACCAAAATGATCCACTGCGCTTGTGGACAACCGTTTCACATCAACTGACTCTGCACAGTCGTCTGTATAAAGACCGCCTTTTAAGCCGCGTTTCCGGTAACGAGACTATTTTGACAGCAGGCGTACGGACTCAGTTCCATGGACTTCTTGTCCGGCCGTTGCCCAGGAAAAGACAGCGGACGTACCTAATTATTATCGATGGGTTGGACGAATGTGTAGGAGAAGAAGAGCAGTGCGAGATTATTGAATGCATATGCGGTGCACTTCGACGTTCTGCACGCCTTCCACTCCTATGGATAATCTGTAGCAGACCGGAGCCACATCTCAAACGTGTGTTTCGCAAAGCAGAGTCCGAGGGTCTATGTTGGATGAAAGAGCTCCGGGTCGATGATCCTGAAGCGCAAAGTGATGTTGAGCGCTATCTCCAGGATGAGCTTTGGAGGATCGCGAAGAGATATGAAGGTGATCTGTGTGTGAAGGGAATCTGGCCCCCCAAAGACGACTTTGACAAGATCGTGACCGCCTCTTCTGGCCTTTTCGTGTTCGCCGTCACTCTGACCAGATTTGTCGGTCAGCCAGGGTCCGACCCCCGCTCGCAGCTCGCGGTGGTGATGGCCTCCATTGATGGTTCCCCAACTTTACCGAGCACGGTGAATCCTCTCGCTTGCCTTGACAAACTTTACCTCGATATCCTCAAACGATCGCAACCCGATATCCTGCCAACGACGCTCAAATTGCTTGGAATATGTGCAGTCTGTCCAGCATTACCGATGTTGCATTTGGCTCAACTGCTCGAATTTGACTTGGATACAGTCCGCGCCACTCTCGTATCTCTACACTCTATTGTTGATATCCCGTCTGGTGAAGACATTATCGAGCAACCTCTACGCTACTATCATGTGTCCTTCCCAGACTTCCTCACCAATCCTGATCGTTCTGGCAGATACTCACAGGATCCTGACCCACATCGTGTTCGTATAGCGGAGGCATGTCTCCGTGTACTGGGAAACACAAGGGCATCTTATGCAGAAACCCTAGCATGGGATCCCTTAGATTTCGGCCAAGCGAACCCATCTAATCTCTCGGTATCCCACATTATACTCACTTTCGCTGCCACTCATGTCTGGGATGTTTGCACCAAGATAGGCGGCTCAAAGCTGGAGTCTATACCTGATACATTAGCTCGCTTTGACTACAGGTATCTGCGATTGGTCAGCGGTGTGATACCGGTCCAATCATTCATCCGTTTCCTCCGATGGCTCTACTCTCTTGTATGTTACTTCTGTAGGACCTCGTCATTCAGCATCGACTGATCTCATATTTTAGACAAAACACCTAAAAGGCTTGCCGGACCTTGTCCGCACAACTCCTCATTCTTTATTAGATGCCCAGTTTATAGGAAGATGTGACAGAATTTCGCGGCCACTTGTAATGTCCAATTATTTCTGATTTCTGGGTCTATGGCTCATCACTCCTTCTGCAGGCACTGGAACCCATGTTCGATGAAGGCGATCTTGAAGAATGTCCGCGTTATGCTTTGATTGGCTTTAAGGAGAAGTCTGTCATCGTTCTTGTTTCAGATGGTGCGATGGTTTATTCGATGGACGATATTGACGATCTGTGACCTTTCACTTTTCTTATGCTGACCTTCGCCTCGAGAAGCAGGTCCTTGGGGTGACTAACGAAATCGCAAGATTGACTGTATTTTTCAATTCGGTATTGTGTCACTAGTGCATAAAATATGATAGACTTATTGGTTCAGTGGGCCCTGAACAATTAAATATGCTCCCGAGGTCAAGGACCACCGGCTAAATTGAGAACCTTATCCACAGCCTGTTCTGCCATCGACATAATCATGCCATGAGGGTTGCCCATGGGCATGCCAGGGATCTAGGGCATTGAATAAGATCAAGCTCAGATGGCAATAAGACATGTGCCAACTCACGATTGAAGCCTAAGTGGGAAAATTGCGTCGGCTGAATGTTGAATGTCGAAGTAAAAACGAATGGACACTCACATCAATAATGAACAAGTTGTTGGTGTTGAAGACCTTGGCGTTTTCGTCCACTACGGCTTTGGAGGATGAATTACCAATTGAGCAAGAGCCAACCCAGTGGTTGGAGTTCAGCGAGCCCTGAAAGAGAGGTCAAACATGGTCGAGAGACGGTTTAAGAAACATCCTTACAGTATCATAGTTGTTGACTGGATGGCGAATTGGTTGAATGAGTGTAGTAGTTCTTTGAGATTATCGTGAAGACTCACCGTAGTCAGTGATAGTAGTCGTGTTGTCTGGAGTAATCAATGTCAGCCCAGGGACTACAAATAAATATGTCAGGAAAGGTGTTGAACGAGATCAAAGCAGGGGCATACCGTTCTTGACCGTAGACAATAGGTCGTTGATGCCCTGAATAAGGATTTGCTTGTCGATGGGATCAGTGAACCATGGGTTCTCTAGCGCGCGAGCAGTCATGGCAGCGTCAATACCAATACGGCCACGGGAAGTTATGCCCGTAGACCTTGGAGTATCAGTGAGAATTGGTGTGTAAATTTACTTGAAATGAGGCTCTTACAGGTAGACGGTGATCGTCATGATCTGACTGGCATTATAAGGATAGACTGTTGTCACTGACGCGGCTCCAGGACGAGCAGTTCCTTGCATCTAATCGGGGTATTGGTACCTGCCATGTAGCTTGAGTAGTGAAGAGAAGGCTTACCCAGCGTGTCCTGCCGTCAGAGGCACCATATGCACGCCAGAAGTTCATACTGAAACAAACCATTAGCCTTACTAACGTAGACTTCATGCAAAGGCGTACCGGGGAGAAGCTTGAGCGAGAACTCCGGATTGACTTTTGAGGTATTGGGATGCATCAGCCGGTCTGGGGTTGGCCCACACTTGCGCCCAATTCTCATAAGCGTCGACAGATGGATGTGTGAAGACGAGCTGAACAGAACATCAGCACGGAATCTGTGCGTTAAGATAATTGAAACAATTACGTTGATCGATGGGTTGTCCTGGACATTCATACCGACGGGAAGGTTAATCCACTGAGACTCAGGTGGTAAATTAGGCCCCGCACTGGCGTCCTTCTTGACAATGTTAATCATGTCACTCGGACCGATGCCACTCCTGAAGAGGATACGAGGAGTGCCGAAGGAACCAGCGGAGAGGATGACCCGACCTCTGGAGGTGAGAGGAACAACACCATCCTGACCAAGTGAAGTGTCGTTGGTCTTAACGCCAGTAATCAGAGCGCCATTCCGGACAACGTTTTGCACGTAGACATATTGTTTATATGTGAAGTTCTTTCGTGCTTTGGCTGTTCTGAAGTAGGTTGCAACAGGACCACCTCGTTTTCCGTTCAGGAACTAAGCAAGATAAATGAGTATGCGAAGTTGAGTCGTTTTTGATGATACGCACGTCGTAGGCACTGTATCCGAATGCATGGTCCTTAAAGTCAGGGTTGTCATTGATAGTAATTTGCTGATAGTTTTGGGCTTTGAGAAGCTGGGAAACGACGTCGGAGACTTGCTCAAGATAGCGTTTTCCGTCAGTCGAGGGATGATCTGTGCTGGGTAGGCGGGCTTTGAGCTTCGCTGTGTAAGGTGCATGGTTACCCCACGAGACGGGCCAGCCGACAGAAGGTGAAAAGTCAGAGTAAGGAGGTAACCAGTAGAGACTGATATTGTAAGTAAAGCGAGGCGATGCTGGTGACATGAGACTCACGCTCCGTTGATGGACGTTCCTCCACCAATCAAACATCCGGCGAAGCTGTTGACATCTTTGCACCACCAGAATGGGTTAGAGTCCGAGAACATGGTCTCTGAAAACATGGTGAGGCGGTCAGTTGGGCAAGGGCTAACTGAATGATGTGCCTCACCAAACAATCCAGGAATATCGAATTTGGTGAGCTATCAGTGTCTATGAGCTTACAGTAACACTGCCCATTCTTGATCTAAGAACGCACGTTATATCCCTTGGCCCACGTTGGTCCATAGGTACCACCCGTTTCGGCTGTACTGGGTCCACCACGTTCAAGGAGGATCACTTTCTTTCCTGCCTCGGACAGACGGTCAGCGGCGATCAGTCCTCCAGGTCCGCCTCCGACGACAATGTAATCGTAAGGGGTTGCCTATGATGGTCACGTTAAACACTTTCTTTTACCTCAAAATTAGGAAGTACAGACCGACACAGGTGTTTGAGTCGAGGTTGTGGTAGGAGGCTGGGACGTTGTAGTCGTAGGCGGGCCTCCCCCCGTTCCTCCGGCAGCCCATCGGTTGTAGTCTTCCGCAGAAGCATGAGCCTGAGACCAGTCAAGGCCAAAGAAGCCGACTGTAGATGAATCAATCCTTGATACAAAGTGACTTCAACATTGACAACTGACAGTCCGTATGTTCTTGAAAAGTACTCTGAGGATCCGCGGGATCGTCAACGCCAACAGAGGAAAAGACCCATGCAGGAACACCGAATGCGTTGACGGGAATTGAGTTGGTTCCGGTACTAGTTGACCAGGCTGGGACGTGATAAGCATGCTTGATTTTAAGGAAACCCAAGAAACATACTTACTAACGCAGTTTTGGCATCTGTACACCCACTTCCAGTGGGTGGAGTTCACTTTCGTTGAAGGCAGGTCAGTGAGGACGGGGCCAGACATTGCTCTGTGTGGGGACGTCGGTCGGTGCCCGTCCATAATTAAAGATGAGAGATAGCTTACAGTGGTTGAACATAATCCCTACCCAAGCATCAGAAATGAAACAAAGATGGAAAATTGATGACTTACGTTGCATAACGCGCTGAGCGGACGATAGAATTGCCATTGGGCCATGCGACAAGGAGAAGGTTTTGAAGCATTTGGCCTCCGGGAGAAACACCAGCCCATTTACCGTCGATAGGTGCGACAATTTCTCCAATGAATTCATTAGCAAGAGAGCCCGTAGAATCGAGAGGAGGGAAAATCCAGCCCACGGTCATGCCATGGACGGGATCTGTCGAGCCCCAGAATGGGATGCCATTATCTGGGTCAATGTATTGACCTCCGGCCTGCGACAGAACTATTCAAGGTGTTCAGCACGATGAATTACAACAAACGAAAAGCGCGTACCCGGCACCACGAGAGGTAGCAAAGATAAGAGTAATTTTCGTAACATCTCAACCGAGGACCACTCGTGGAGGAGACAAAGACGACCATTCTGCAGAAAACTGTCCCCTGATAAATAGTTTGTGCCTCAGCCAGTCCAGGGTTAAGCGAGAAACTTCCGAGTACATCGTATATGATCTAAAAACAGCCCTTCCCCACACACACGTCGATGGCTGCAAATTGAGCAACCAAAAGGGCTAATGCGAAGTAAAAATAACACAAAGACCATCTGAACCGTTCTCGCGGATACAAGTCGGAGCCAGAGGGATGCTAATGACCATATCTCAATGAAGGCTTGAGTTGCTCGGAGAAATGAGTTCATGTAACGTTCTCTGCACTAGTGTGGCGCGTGGGACACGTTGAGAAGGGGGCATATGGGATCATGGGTGACGTTCTACAATTTTGTACGTGGCCGGTTTCTGCAGCGTTCCGACGAAAAACCGTTGCTTTTCCTGAGATTAAAGATGGTTTAGAGTAGTGTTGCGAGTGACCTTCCACGGTGGTGACTGGGACGGCCAGAACCAAGGGTGCTAAGTAAAACTTGAGCCGGTGACGCATCAAGCGGGAAATTGGTTGATTTGCGGGATTGATTTGCGGGGTTGATTTGCGGGGACGGCTTGTGGGGGTTTACACGCATGGAAAGGCGTGACATGGGGAGAAGGACCATACTCAACCAGACCAAGCATGGTCGATGCGAAGCACGTGGGACAAAATTTGTTCTAATATTAACTTTCGGAAATTCGGTGAAGAGAATTAGAAACCCGCGTTGCTTGCGACATCCTCAGGTCCCATTTGGTCGGATCGCAGTTGCGTCGCAAAGAGGCATAAAAATAGAAGATATATTATATTGATGCCATGAAACACGAAAGTAAGGGTTTCGATATCAAAACATATTGATAATCTGCCTCCGAGCTCTCTTTTTTGTCAAGGCCCGCCAGAGAGGGCCAAGACTTTAGCGACGCCCTGCTCTGCTGCGGACATAATCATACCATGGGGGTTGCCCATGGGCATCCCGGGTACCTGATCGTGAAATGAGTGAACATTCCCTTACGGAGAATCCAAACACCCACGATTGAAGCGTCGATCACGAACAAGTTGTTAGTGTTGAGGACCTTGGTGTTCTCGTCAACGACTTTACCGATGGAGCATGAGCCGATCCAGTGGTTAGAGTTCATAGAATTCTGAGATGCAAAGTTAGGAGTGTTGTCCGGCTATACACATATGCAAAAAACAACTTACGTTGTCGTAGTTGTTAACTGGGAGAAGAATCAGCATTCCCGATGGGAAAGGATCTAACATAATACTTACCATAGTCGGCGATGGTAGTAGTGTTATCAGGGGTTATCAAGGTCAATCCAGGAACACTGTCGATATTCGAGACGAGGTCGGTGACACCCTGGATTAGCACGGCCTTATCAACTGGGTCGGTCAACCAGGGGTTTTTCAAGGCGCGAGCAGTCAAAGCAGCATCAATGCCAATGCGACCACGGGAGGTGATGCCAGTGGAACTGTGAGGGATTGTCAAGATCCCTGCGGTCTGACAGGAATCTCTTTGACTCACAGATAGACAGTGATGGTCATGATCTGACTGGCATTGTACGGGTAGTCGGTTTTGACAGATGCTGCACCGGGGCGAGCAGTACCTTGCATCTGTAATTGGAAGGTTGAGGTGCAAGGCATCATGAGAGATGGATCTTGGACCTACCCAGCGGACTTTGCCATCTGAGCCATTGTAGGCACGCCAGAAATTCAGGCTGTACATCGGGCGGACTTCAGTAACCTCTTCTTAATCAGAAGTCATTTCCCTGTCGCTTACCGAGTGGAAGATTGGGCAAGGACACCAGAGCGGTCGGCTTTGTATTGCTCAGCGTCGGCAGGCCGAGGGTTGGTCCACACTTGGGCCCAGTTCTCATAAGCGTCAACATCAGGGTGGGTGAAGACCAGCTTTTCCAACAGAATATAGATAAGTGAGAAGCATTCAACTGTCACACGGCAACACTTACGTTGATCGATGGATTGTCCTGGACATTCTCACCAACTGGGAGGTCGATCCACTGAGACTCAGGTGGTAAGTTAGGCCCCGCACTGGCGTCTTCCTTGACAATGTTAATCATGTCACTGGGGCCGATGCCACTCCTAAAGAGAATGCGAGGAGTTGCAAAGGAACCAGCGGAGAGGATGACACGACCTTTGGAGGTCAGAGGGATGACGCCATCGGGACCAAGCGAGGTATCATTAGTCTTGACACCGGTAATCTGGGCACCGTTACGGACGACATTTTGCACGTAGACATATTGTTTGTAGGTGAAGTTAGGGCGAGCCTTGGCAGTCTTGAAGTAGGTTGAAATAGGACCAGCACGCTTGCCATCAATGAACTATTCGAGAATAAGTCATCCGGAACTATGTAACGTAAGCTTTGTCTGCTTACACTGTACGCAGGATAACCATATACATGGTCCTTGTAGTCAGGGTTATCATTAATAGTGATCTGGCTGTAGCCTTGCCCCTTGAGCAATGAAGCAACAACATCAGAAACTTGCATCATGTAACGTTTGCCATCGGTCGAAGGAGCATCAGTCGAAGGGATACGAGCCTTGAGCTTGTCGGTGTAAGGCTGGTGGTTGGCCCACGAGGAAGGCCAGCCGCTGGCGGTTGAGAAGTCCGACTGAGGAGGATACCAGTAGAGAGCACCGTTGATGGCTGTTCCACCGCCAAGGAGGCATCCTGCAAAGCTGTTGATATCTTTGCACCACCAGAAAGGATTGCTATCTTGGAACATGGTTTCTGTAAATTGGTGAGTGAGTATTTGGAATTAGACATGGGCAGGTGCGTACCGAAAAGTCCAGGAACGTCAAACTTGGTGTAGTTGGTACCCTCCAACCAAGTGGGCTGGTAGGTTCCGCCAGTCTCCCCGATACTGGGACCACCACGCTCAAGAAGGAGAACCTTCTTTCCAGCCTCAGAGAGACGATCCGCGACAACGAGACCGCCAGCACCAGCACCGACAACGATGTAGTCATAGGGGGTAGCCGAGACGGTGGGTTGAGCCGTAGTGGTTGTGGAAGTGGGACCAGTGGTAGTCGAGCCGCCGCCAGTGCCACCTGCAGCCCAGTTGTTGTAGGTTGCTGCGGAAACGTGTGCCGAGGACCAATCCATGCCGAAGAAACCGACTGAGAGAACATCAGTGAACAGTTATACCCTTGCAGAACTCTGGAATCGTACAGTCATCGTGCTCGTTGAAGGTACTTTGAGGGTCAGCGGGAGTGTTGACGGCGGTAGATGACCAAGCCCATGCAGTAACACCGGAACCAGTTACAGGAATGCTGCCTGTACCACTGGGTGTGGACCAGGCTTTTGGAAGGTCGTTAAGTGATAAAAAAAGGCAGATCTGACAATGCAAACTTACAGACACAGTTTTGGCACCTGTAAACCCACTTCCAATGGGTCGAGTTTACCTTCGAGGATGGGAGATCCGTGATGACAGGACCGGAGAGTGCGCTTCGAGTTACTCAGTCATATTGGAAAGAGTTAATTCGCAAGAGGAACTGACGTGGGTTGTGTATAGTCCCTAAATAAAACGTGTCAGATATTAATCATTGGACGCGTCGTGAAAAGGAATCCATACGTCGCAATACGCGCAGATCGAACAATAGAGTCGCCGTTGGGCCAAGCAACCAAAAGGAGATTTTGCAACATGCTACCTCCGGGCGAAACGCCAGCCCACTTGGTGGCAATGGGTGCGACAATCTCTCCAATGAACTCGCTCGCGAGGCTACCAGTTGAATCCGCAGGGGGGAAGACAAAACCATAGGTCACGCCATGGGCAGGTTCAGTGTATCCAACGAACGAGATACCGTTATCCGGGTCGACGTAAGCAGAGGCAGCTTGGGCCAGTGCTACTCAGTGGGTAACGTAAGGAAAATAAGCTTGTGACACAGAAGAACGAATACGAAGACCAACCATGACTGACGAAAGGTAGAAGAACGACTGCCAACCGTCCAAGCATGTCGAAGGTGGGGGGGCCTTTGGAGCCTATATCCCCTCATTGCGTCTCCTAATAAATCCTTCGCTTAGGGTACACAGAGGGTTCCCCGGATACATTAAGGACTTACGCGTGATCCATCGATTGTCCCGGTTGCCTAGGGCGTGGCTGTTTATATTATTTGCATATTTTTCATTGGATTTCCGGCTCACCAGTATCACTTCAGATGATGGCTTTGGAGCAAAGAACCGATGTCGAGGGACAGATAAACGGATAAATGAGTGCATTATCGGAAAAATAGGAGGAGCTCTGGTCAGGGTGGCAACTGGTAACAATTCCTTGTCATCGTTTTTGTAATAACAGCGTTTCCACAAGGCACTTACGCTCTTAGTGAGACTACCCGCACATAAACGGAGGTCGATACAGGCAGCCGATAAATAACCGAATGTCAGCAAAATTCATTGATTGATTGCCTGTACACATCTACCACCACAAGCCGTGATGTTCCGGGCATAGAGAGGTCCTCTGAGCATCGGCGCCTATCGCCCAAGTTTTCGTTCGGATGCAAATGAAAAGTGCGAGGGGGTACGTACCACTCACACGATTAGCACGAACTCCGACATACTTGGATCTAATTTTCGCGGAGGGGACACGAAATAAACGGCTCTACCACGGTTAAACATCGCTGCTGAAAAAGAGATACCGGTTAACATGGCGCCCCTGGTGAAAACAAACGTGGGCTTCAGAGGAGAAGCAGGGAATCCTGAGAGAAAACAGACAAGTCCGTCAAGTCCGCTCGCTCCCTCATCGACGCGGAAAATCACGTACGCTTGTCACAGGAAGAAAATCCATGAGATCGGATTGGGTCCTAAAAATAGTCTCGGGGCTAGGCAAAATCGATTGTTGTCTCTTCGGTGGCTTTCTGACCGCATAAGGGACTTGCCAGGGCGTCAGCCCTGTTTTTCTGATTTTCCTCTTGGCTTATTCATGAGTGAACACAGAGATTCATTCCATATGTTGCAATGATTCTCCGCCGTCGGTTACACTCATTTTCGGGACCTTGTTGAATAACTCCAGTTCTGTCGTGAGACCGATGTCATTATCCTCACGGTGTCATTGCGCTGAATCTATGATAGACTCTGATAGGCTCAGTATCGTGACGCGAAATCGCGGGTTCGTCCATGCCTTGCCCTGACGTACCCCGCAACAATATGAGGTTTAGAAGCTCGGAGGAATACCCCGCAAGACTACCCCGCAGAAGCTAACGTTATCTGAAGCGCTCACCTTACAAAGGGTCCTCATAACGCCCCAACTCAATTCCGGGACAAAGTACAAAATGCAGTATGACAGAAGGGCTGTATTTTACAATTATGCATCGGAGCCGATCCTTTCTTAAAGCTGGGAAACTGGAATATCGAAATAATAACTTATATTACTTAGCAATCTAAGGACCCCCGGCTAACGCGAGGACCTTTGCAACTGCTTGTTCAGCAGCGGCCATGATTGCTCCGTGGGGGTTACCCATGGGCATACCTGGCATCTACAAAAGAACGATACATTATTATAATGTTGATCGAAAAAGGAGAGCACGTACGAAGGAAGCGTCGATAACGAACAGGTTGTCCGTGTTCCAGACCTTAACGTTCTGGTCAACGACTGAGTCAGAGGGAGAGCTACCCATAATGGCAGAGCCGATCCAGTGGTTGGAGCCCATGGAGCTCTAAACGATGATATTAGTGTTCCATCCCAGATAACCAGTTATCCTCAAAAAGGACGTACGGTAGGATAGTTCTTGACAAAATCAGCGACAGTAGTGGTGTTGTCAGGGCTAATCATGAGGAGACCAGGAACTACATGCAAAAGCGTCAGGAAAAGAGTGCATGAGATGGCTGATAAAGGGAAACACACCAGTGTGGATGTTGCTAACGATGTCTTGGACGCCCTGGAGCAAGATGGCCCTATCGGTGTCGTCGGTGAGCCAAGGTTCAACGATGGCGCGGGCAGTAAGAGCGGCGTCGATGCCGATGCGACCACGAGAGCGTAGGCCAGTGGAGCTGTTGAGATGATAAGAATGCATACTTTATTGAAGAACGACGGGGAGTTAGCCGTACAGATATGCGGTGATGGTCATGAGCTGGGTCTCATTGTACGGGTAAACAGTGGTAAAGCAGCAAGCGCCAGCACGGGCGGTTCCTTGCATCTACGGTAACAGTGAGTTAAGTGAAGGGATTAAGGCTGAAGTGGAATACCCACCCAAATGGTGCGACCACCTGGGGCAGAGTAAGCACGCCAGAAGTTTGCCCTAGGAGAGGAGACAAGTAAGCTTGGGGAATAGGTGGGGTCTGTTGGAGTAAGACCTACCGAGTGGAAGACTGAGCGAGGACACCAGAACGGTTTGCCTTGTACTGTTTGGCATCGGCGGGGCGGGGGTCAGTCCAGACCTTGCTCCAGTTGTCATACGAGTCAACAGAGGGATGAGTAAAGACCAACTATTACATATGTAAGCATGTGAAATCTTTAAACTTGTAGCGACTGGTGTACGCACGTTGATAGATGGGTTATCCATAACATTATAACCGACAGGAAGGTTGATATACTGGGAAGCAGGGGGCAACTGCGATCCGGCAGTAGGGTGGTTCTTGACGATATCAATCATATCTTGAGGGCCGATACCACTGCGGAACAAGATACGAGGAGTACCGAAGGCACCAGCGGAAAGAACAACGCGGCCGTTGGAAGTGAGGGGGATCACACCGTCAGGACCGAGTGAGGTATCGTTGGTCTTGACACCAGTGATCCGAGCACCGTTGCGGACGACGTTCTCGGCGTAGACGTACTGCTTGTAGGTGAAATTGGGGCGCTTGATGGCCGAGGCGAAGTAGGTGGTGATAGGGCCAGCACGCTTGCCATCGATGAACTGCAAAACGTGTAACAATCAGAATTCTATAGGGTTTGGTTGCGGGGAGGAGGGGACGCACGCTGTAAGCAGGGTAACCAAATGCGTGATCCTTCCAGTTAGGATTGCTGTTAATGGTGATGTTGGAGTAACCTTGGCCCTTGAGCAACTTGGAGACAACGTCGTAGACTTCCATACTGTAGCGTTTGCCGTCGGTAGAGGGAGCATCGGTACCAGGGATACGAGCGGTCATCTTTCTGGTGTAAAGAGAGTGGTTAGACCAAGAAGAAGGGTAGCCGTTGGCGGTGTCGAAATCAGAGTCGGGAGGGTGCCAGTAAAGAGCACCATTGATAGCGGTACCCCCACCAAGCAAGCACCCAGCGAAGGTGTTGATGTCCTTGCACCACCAGAAGGGATTGGCATCCTGGAACATAGTCTCTGCGGCTTTGTGAGCGGTAATTGAAGACAAAGGTGAGGCAGCACAAACCGAAAAGTCCAGGAACATCGAACTTGGTGTAGTTGGTATCTTGCAACCAAGTGGGTTGGTAATAGCCGCCGTACTGACCAACGGAAGGTCCGCCACGCTCGAGAAGGAGAACTTGCTTGCCAGCCTCCGAGAGACGATCCGCAGCAACGAGTCCACCAGCACCAGCACCAACAACGATGTAGTCATAAGGAGTAGCCGAGGGGGGAGGTTGAGTCGTAGTGGTTGTGGAAGTGGGACCAGAGGTGATTGTGCCACCACCGGTGCCACCACTAGCCCAGTTGTTGTAAACAGCGGCAGAGACATGGGCAGTAGACCAGTCAATACCGAAAAAACCGACTAAAGGCAAGACGTCAGTGAAGACTGGGAAGAGACAGGAACGTCGCAACGTACAAGTTTCATGCTCAGCAAAGGTACTGGCAGGGTCGGAAGGAGTGTCTACAGCAGTGCCAGAACGGGCCCAGGCAGCAACACCAGTGCCGGTCACAGGGATGGAACGAGTGCCTCCAGGAATGGCCCAGGCTGCAGGGAATGGTGAGGCTGATGGAGGTAAACCTGGGATTTTTATACTTACTAACGCAATTCTGGCACCTGTAGACCCACTTCCAGTGGGTGGAGTTGACATTGGACGATGGCAGGGTAGTGAGGACCGGTCCGGTCATAATACTGGTGGGAAGTCAGGCCTCGGAATCATGGAGAACGGGCAAGAATAGACTAACGTTGGTTGGACATAGTCACTGATGAGCCAAAGGCCAATCAGTAAGGTTTCCTTTTCGTTCACTGAGGTTGAACTCACGTAGTGAAACGAGCAGAGCTGACGATTTTTCCGTTGTTGGGCCAGGCAACCAAGAGGAGAGCCTGGAGCATGGAACCAGCGGGGGAGACGCCGGCCCATTTGGTAGCGATGGGGGAGACAATTTCACCGATGAACTCATCGGCCAAGGCACCAGTGGAGTCGGCAGGGGGGAAAACGAAACCAAAGGTTACGCCAGTAGCGGGCTCGGTGGAGCCAACGAAGGAGATTCCGTTGTCAGGATCGATATAGGGGCCTGCCGATTGAGCGAAAACTGGGGAAGATGCAATATTAGAACCAAGCTATTCTTGTCGGAAAAATAGAACCCACCCTTCCCCACAAAAGGGAGGAGACCGATTGCGACGCACAGCGACTTCATCGCGCAGGAAACGATGAGGTTGAAAGAGTTGGGTTGTCGCTACTGGCCACTCTTAAATCATTCTGAGAGTACAGGTACCTCATTGCCAAGAAATACCAAGACTTTCCAAATGACTGGTGTGCGTAACTGAATTAATGTTAGGGAAGCACTGTGTACGATGGCAGAACAGCGAAGTGGGGAAAAAAAGCACTCAAAAAGAGCGAAAGTTAATTGAAAGAGGCGAATGGCTACGCGGATAGAGCTCGGAAAGGCTTCATGTGACCATGTCAGGACGAATACGTCGGATAATCCAGACGAAGACAAGGCAGGGGAAGAGCTTTTTGGGACCTTGTTTGTGACCTGAGATCATCGGGCAGTGACAGTGGGGACATGCAAGAAAGTCCGTTGACGCGGCCCGTTAGTGACTGTCAGTGGGGAATCCGAGAAAGAGCCGGGCGTTTTATCCGTGAATAGATGCCGCCTCTGGCGTAGATTTGTGTTTAGCGATGGCCATGTGAATTTCGGACGATCGATCAGGGGATGGCGAAGGACCAACGGAGTACATAGAAACAGTACCCAGTCAGATGACGGAAATTATTCCATGCCGTGCGATTGGACAATATCCCACAGAGTGTGCCGTAGGACAGGGCGAGCAATAGGCAGTGTATTTAAGCCTGGAGGAGCAAGCACGAAGCAAAAGAAATATTCAATTGTTACCAGGGAAATGATGTGCCTGAGTTGTTTGTTGTTGAGTGTGTGAGTGATGCTGTAATTCTCATCCAACTTTGCTCTTCATCGTTGCTGCCAACGACGACGACGACAATCCTCTGCGGACACTTCTTCACTGTCTGTGTCTGCGCAGCCACCACGCGTCTCTCCTTTGCTTTCTTTTCCTACTCGCCCTCTAATCCGATATTCCGCAAATCCCTAGTCTCTCCTCCTTACGCGCTGTAATATACTCCTCTTGTTCTTCAACTGCCATCACCAAGTCATGTCTGCCTCTGCCTCATCGTCAACCTCTCTCCCTCCAGCCGTGTCTACATCCCAGAACACAGAAAATGGCGACGAGAGGAACAGGTGCACGCGCCCGTCTATCATTACACGTGTCCCCCGTTCAACTGACCTCTCCCCTCCAGCGTCGTCATCAAAGTTGGCATGGTTGGAGATTCTCAGATTGGAAAGACGAGCTTGATGGTCAAATACGTCGAGGGCAGTTTCGATGAGGATTATATTCAGACGCTGGGTGTGTATCCCTCCCTGGTTCCTACAGCCATGAAAGTTTAACGTTTCTGTCGCCACTTTACAGGCGTCAATTTTATGGAAAAGACGATCTCAGTACGACGAACGACAATCACGTTTTCAATATGGGATTTGGGCGGTCAACGAGAGTTTGTAAATATGCTGCCACTCGTCTGCAATGATGCAGTGGCAATTCTCTTCATGTTTGATCTCTCGCGAAAGTCAACTCTGAATTCGGTGAAAGAGTGGTATCGACAAGCTAGAGGGTTCAACAAGGTATTACTTCCTCGCAACTGCCTCAGATCACCTTCACGTTGAATTGACTACGTGTAGACCGCAATACCCTTCTTGATTGGGACCAAGTTTGACCAGTTTGCCACATTCCCTCGAGACGAACAGGAGGAAATCACGAAACAGGTTTGTCCGCTATCTCCACAGTCTTCCTGCTCAATTTTCTCGTCACCTGTCCCCAATTATCATCTAACTTTCCCACACAGGCCAAGCGCTTCGCGAAAGCCATGCATGCGTCTCTCATCTTCTGCTCAACCTCTGCGTCCATTAACGTGCAGAAGATCTTCAAAATTGTGCTTGCAAAGGCTTTCGATCTCAAATGCGTGATACCTGAGATCGAGGGTGTGGGAGAGCCGATCTTGATCTATGTGGATGTATAATGCAACTCGGTTCGTGTGGTGGGGCATATGCGTTCGTTGGCGTGGAGGGTAGAGGTATATGCGATCAAATGCATGTTCGGAAACGTTCCGTGGCGGTGAGGATGGGGAACGGTAAAGGTGCGTCCCTGATCTTCTCTGGGTGTATGGTTGGGTGGCTCAGGGAGGAGATTTGGTAATGCAGAGTACGAACATCTACCTGGGTCAGGCGGTGTCAAGTCGTCTTTGAAAGAACCTTTTTAACCTGCAGTATCTTCAACGATCTGGCGAATGACGAGAAGTAGCCCGAGAGAAGCAGATCATCAATTCGAATCAAACGGAAGCAAAAGAGAGAACTTGAACGCATGGACTTCCGAAATATGCACCCACCACCATGATTTCCCATTCCCCCTTTCTTTCTTTTTGTCTCCTTTGTTCTGATAGTTGTCTCGAAGAGTACCACAACCCTAATCTACTCCTCTCTCCACTTTTCTCTTTGTCTTGCAAGTGTCCGTGTTATAAAGTGCCGTTCTCGTCTTTCTTTTAATCTTTTAATCATACCCCTTTTTCCTTCACCGCCACCGCCCCCATCATATACCTTTTACCATCCATACAGCATCCCATTTGTTCCAATCACTCGTCAATGTCGCTCTACAATTCCAAGGCTTCTTCCACGTACTTCCTTTGTGTTTTTTTTTTTTGTTTTCCTCCCTTCGTAGTCGACTGTGTTATCGTGTCTCTGCTGCATCACACTCACTCAAACACTCTTGCTACCCTTTAGCTCATACCCTCCTCATCCCTCTCCTTCCTCCCCCAATGTCATCCTCTACCTCTCCTCTATGGGACAATCATCTTGGAGTATCCCGTAGTCATCATTTGTGTTGGACTTCTGTTACTTGTCGTTCGCACTTACTGGATAGTTTCGTTGGTTGTTCTCTGCTATCTCTCATCTCCTCTACTACCACTCACATAGCTCCGACCCCTATGATAGTCAAGCATTATGCAAATTGATTATAGGATTGTTTTCGTGATACGTTTCGGAGTGAGTTGAGGGTACGGTTATCAACCTTGAGGCCTTGAGGCCGTGAGGTCGGCGCGCTTTCTCGGATTTAGTAGTCAACTTCACGGACAGTAGGCAACATTGGGATCGATGGCTGACCAATTTAACCATGCTTGTACCTCCAGATACCTCCGGCTTTTATGGTGCTTACGAGTGGTACCGGTTTGTTACCGCTTGCACAAACTGCCAGGAGACTTCTTAGTCCATCTATCTCCTCGCCTACTACGATCATGATCGGCATTTTTTACGGTGAGTGTTAAGCCTTACAGTTTTACATGAGTTACAAACCTCACTCTGGCCAAGCTGTCGCCATCCAGCGTTCAACTAGCGTAAACCTGCAATCAAGCCCGACTATTGGCAGAATTCTCCCGCGGCTTCGCCATGCCAGCTCGCACGCTTCTTCCAATTTTTACTGGTTCGTCCTTTATCCTGAATTTGGAGCCGATCGGGGTCCTGTACTCCGACTGAATGCTGACCCGGCAATCGTGGTTGCACTGTAGTAACTGTGATCTATGTGTGTACGATGTCTGGTATATCGAAATTGACTGGATGAATGTATTTGCAATGTCATGGGATTTTGGATCAACAGCAGATTTATCAGACCTTCAGGGCTCGAACTTGAATTTCCGTCTCTCACTAAGCTACTCCTTCACTACCTGCGCTGCCACCTCCACAGTGTGGCATGCGATGTGATGAACACGGCAAGGGTAGAAACCCTTGGCCACGTAAGCAACCAGGTGCGCTAGTCACTGCTGTGTTTGTTCCGGATCAGGAACAAACTTCTTGTGAATGCGGCGAAGCCTTGTGTCTTGACTCCTGTCGCTTAGCTTTGACTTCGTAATACCTCACTCTGGATCATGGTCTGGGAGAAGCTACTCTTTACCATTTGCCGACCTCTACTGCTTTGTCGTGGGGATGGAAACCGCCAGGTACGTCGGTCCCTCATTTCTTTCAATATCCTTCAAAGTCATTGACGTCGGGCAGGCTCCAGAGCAGCTGACCACCATGTCCGACGAGGATATATGCAAGAAAGCATACAGAATGTCTGTTATGTCTAGTCTCATTCTGTATTTCCTAGTGCTCACTTAATATGCCTCAGGCCTTTAACTCACCTCAGCCCAGATGTTATTGTCAAGCGCGTTCCCACTCCCGATGCCTACCACGAACTTGCTGCCACAGAACTTGCTCGACTCAATACCTGCATCCCTGTTCCTAAAGCAGAGCGAGTGACCACTCTCGACGGTTGGTGGTACATCGTTCTACAACACATCCACGGTGACCTGTTGAGTGATGTATGGCCGTCGCTGAGCTGGTGGAAACGCTTCCGCGTGGCGTTGACTATCAGGTTCTATATCTTTGAGATGCGTTCTCTAGCATCACGCGTAGGACCCCCTGTGTTCCCTGGCCCACCCTCGTTGGATGGCACCCCTCAGCTATGCTGTGGCCGTTTCTTCACTTCGCAAGGTGCTGGCCCTTTCTCAACATATCAGGACTTGGCAAAATGGTTCAACAATCGCCTGCTGGTTCTCCGACGGTTCCACCAAGAGGGCATGGGCCAGGTTTTCCTTGACGTCTCGGGTCCCCTTACGTTCAGCCATATGGACATCCATACATCAAACCTCATCCTTGGCCGAGATGGACAACTCTGGGTTATTGACTGGGCCGATGCAGGGTGGTTTCCCCCTTGGTTCGAGGCTGCCAGTATGATCTGGTGGTCAAAGACGACCCCTTGGGCCTCTAGGTCCTGGGGACGGCTTGTACCCTTCATGGCTGGATCTTGTGAGAAGCCCGGACAGATGCCATTTATACGTGCTACTGGCCGCACATACATTGCGATGGCTTCGAATATCGTGAATCTGGTGAGTGCCCATACAAGAAGTATTGCAGTGACTGGCAGCTCATTAAGGCCCTTAGATAGATTCCTATGAACAAAATCTTCACTAGTCCAGTTTCAGTCCGATTTGATTGCTGCGTCGTTATCGTTTTCGGTGTTACTCCCTGTGTCCCCTACCAATTAATTTTCGAAGACAAAAGAGCTGTGATCTCCCGTAACCACAGCCACTGAGTCAGACTCTAAACCTCACGCGCCTTCTTCACCAAGCCGCAGAAGCGATTCTGAGGGAAATACGACGTGCATGCCGGCAGTCTCAATCCTGTCATGTATTATGAATTACATTCGCAACTTCCAAGTACTCGAGATAGCAAACCCAGTCCCCCCCTACGGGAAAAGCATAAATAACCAAGCCATAAAGCCATTCGCCGCTAGTTATAGAAAAATCCTTTGACCCTTGGCATGGGAAACCTGACACTACCCCATTTCTTGACTTCTTGCTCTTCCCAGGCCCAAATGTAGGCTCCGACCTGAGAGTCTACATAGCCAGCTTCGCCGAGTTTCTCGAGAGCTGTCGCACACCAGTGGCGACATCCCTTTCCACCCTCGGCAAAGCTACTTGACCTGTCAGTAAGCATAATCAGTAGTAGTATTGACTGATACGCACATGTACTGGTCCATCTTATGAACGCTGAGCAAGTGATAGCAGATATCACCGCTGGTAACGCCGGCCCGTACAGGGACGGAAAACGGAGTGGTCCCAGGGGTATGCGAGGAGGCGTAATCTTTGTGCTCGACAATCAGCAAACCACGTAGAGGGTTGCTCGGATCCGTGTAGGTGAGGGTCATGTCCAACCGGATGCTCTCAGTGTTGAGTCCAAAGGGGCCGTGACTGACAAGAGACAGACGGAAATGGAAAACACCAAGTGAAGTGGCGTCTGTAGCGGTCCCAGTCAGGATAATCTCAGACACGGGTAAGGTCCACCAATTGGCCTTTGCTTTCAGACTCCAGCTTGGTTGCAGTGTCTTGGGCCGATTTGGAAGCCCATGCGACTGAGAGCTAAGAGAATAATCAGATATCAGGAGTGCTGAGGCTTTCACTTTTAGAGCCGTGACTTACGCCGAAGAGTACATGCTGCAGTTGATGATTGCTACTTGAAGATGTGAAATAATGGGATGCTGAAAACTGGAGAAATTGCACTCGCCAGCTAGGATTATATATACTTGCTGAGGGCGGGGAAAACACCAGAACGACGTGGCCTAACAGTACTGTCTGATGAAAATCTGACAAAACTTGACTCTATGCATGACGGAACTAGAGGCTGAACAGCACATTGACCAAAGCTAGTATTTACAACAGCAAATTATATTGTCTTCAAAGAATGCTTTGGACCCCATATCTGATACTCTGTCATACCTAAAAACTTGACTCTATGCATGACGGAACTAGAGGTTGAACACCACATTGACCAAAACTAGTATCTACAACGGCAACTTGTATTGTCTTCAAAGAACGCCACAATGCCAATTTTATCATTCAAAGTTCTTGACGCTGCACTGATGCGGTTCCCGTTGTCGGAAGGGCCCACAATGACGTTTGTTGCTTGTTCCAAAATTGAATTGATGTGACCAATTTTGCCATTTGGAGTTCTTGACGCTTCACTGTTGCAGTTTCCATTGTCGGAAGGGCCCACAATGACAAATATTGCTTGTTCCAAAATTAAATTGATGTGACCAATTTTACCATTCGCATCAGTGCAGCGTCAAGAACTCTGAATGATAAAATTGGCATTGTGGCGTTCTTTGAAGACAATACAAGTTGCCGTTGTAGATACTAGTTTTGGTCAATGTGGTGTTCAACCTCTAGTTCCGTCATGCATAGAGTCAAGTTTTTAGGTATGACAGAGTATCAGATATGGGGTCCAAAGCATTCTTTGAAGACAATATAATTTGCTGTTGTAAATACTAGCTTTGGTCAATGTGCTGTTCAGCCTCTAGTTCCGTCATGCATAGAGTCAAGTTTTGTCAGATTTTCATCAGACAGTACTGTTAGGCCACGTCGTTCTGGTGTTTTCCCCGCCCTCAGCAAGTATATATAATCCTAGCTGGCGAGTGCAATTTCTCCAGTTTTCAGCATCCCATTATTTCACATCTTCAAGTAGCAATCATCAACTGCAGCATGTACTCTTCGGCGTAAGTCACGGCTCTAAAAGTGAAAGCCTCAGCACTCCTGATATCTGATTATTCTCTTAGCTCTCAGTCGCATGGGCTTCCAAATCGGCCCAAGACACTGCAACCAAGCTGGAGTCTGAAAGCAAAGGCCAATTGGTGGACCTTACCCGTGTCTGAGATTATCCTGACTGGGACCGCTACAGACGCCACTTCACTTGGTGTTTTCCATTTCCGTCTGTCTCTTGTCAGTCACGGCCCCTTTGGACTCAACACTGAGAGCATCCGGTTGGACATGACCCTCACCTACACGGATCCGAGCAACCCTCTACGTGGTTTGCTGATTGTCGAGCACAAAGATTACGCCTCCTCGCATACCCCTGGGACCACTCCGTTTTCCGTCCCTGTACGGGCCGGCGTTACCAGCGGTGATATCTGCTATCACTTGCTCAGCGTTCATAAGATGGACCAGTACATGTGCGTATCAGTCAATACTACTACTGATTATGCTTACTGACAGGTCAAGTAGCTTTGCCGAGGGTGGAAAGGGATGTCGCCACTGGTGTGCGACAGCTCTCGAGAAACTCGGCGAAGCTGGCTATGTAGACTCTCAGGTCGGAGCCTACATTTGGGCCTGGGAAGAGCAAGAAGTCAAGAAATGGGGTAGTGTCAGGTTTCCCATGCCAAGGGTCAAAGGATTTTTCTATAACTAGCGGCGAATGGCTTTATGGCTTGGTTATTTATGCTTTTCCCGTAGGGGGGGACTGGGTTTGCTATCTCGAGTACTTGGAAGTTGCGAATGTAATTCATAATACATGACAGGATTGAGACTGCCGGCATGCACGTCGTATTTCCCTCAGAATCGCTTCTGCGGCTTGGTGAAGAAGGCGCGTGAGGTTTAGAGTCTGACTCAGTGGCTGTGGTTACGGGAGATCACAGCTCTTTTGTCTTCGAAAATTAATTGGTAGGGGACACAGGGAGTAACACCGAAAACGATAACGACGCAGCAATCAAATCGGACTGAAACTGGACTAGTGAAGATTTTGTTCATAGGAATCTATCTAAGGGCCTTAATGAGCTGCCAGTCACTGCAATACTTCTTGTATGGGCACTCACCAGATTCACGATATTCGAAGCCATCGCAATGTATGTGCGGCCAGTAGCACGTATAAATGGCATCTGTCCGGGCTTCTCACAAGATCCAGCCATGAAGGGTACAAGCCGTCCCCAGGACCTAGAGGCCCAAGGGGTCGTCTTTGACCACCAGATCATACTGGCAGCCTCGAACCAAGGGGGAAACCACCCTGCATCGGCCCAGTCAATAACCCAGAGTTGTCCATCTCGGCCAAGGATGAGGTTTGATGTATGGATGTCCATATGGCTGAACGTAAGGGGACCCGAGACGTCAAGGAAAACCTGGCCCATGCCCTCTTGGTGGAACCGTCGGAGAACCAGCAGGCGATTGTTGAACCATTTTGCCAAGTCCTGATATGTTGAGAAAGGGCCAGCACCTTGCGAAGTGAAGAAACGGCCACAGCATAGCTGAGGGGTGCCATCCAACGAGGGTGGGCCAGGGAACACAGGGGGTCCTACGCGTGATGCTAGAGAACGCATCTCAAAGATATAGAACCTGATAGTCAACGCCACGCGGAAGCGTTTCCACCAGCTCAGCGACGGCCATACATCACTCAACAGGTCACCGTGGATGTGTTGTAGAACGATGTACCACCAACCGTCGAGAGTGGTCACTCGCTCTGCTTTAGGAACAGGGATGCAGGTATTGAGTCGAGCAAGTTCTGTGGCAGCAAGTTCGTGGTAGGCATCGGGAGTGGGAACGCGCTTGACAATAACATCTGGGCTGAGGTGAGTTAAAGGCCTGAGGCATATTAAGTGAGCACTAGGAAATACAGAATGAGACTAGACATAACAGACATTCTGTATGCTTTCTTGCATATATCCTCGTCGGACATGGTGGTCAGCTGCTCTGGAGCCTGCCCGACGTCAATGACTTTGAAGGATATTGAAAGAAATGAGGGACCGACGTACCTGGCGGTTTCCATCCCCACGACAAAGCAGTAGAGGTCGGCAAATGGTAAAGAGTAGCTTCTCCCAGACCATGATCCAGAGTGAGGTATTACGAAGTCAAAGCTAAGCGACAGGAGTCAAGACACAAGGCTTCGCCGCATTCACAAGAAGTTTGTTCCTGATCCGGAACAAACACAGCAGTGACTAGCGCACCTGGTTGCTTACGTGGCCAAGGGTTTCTACCCTTGCCGTGTTCATCACATCGCATGCCACACTGTGGAGGTGGCAGCGCAGGTAGTGAAGGAGTAGCTTAGTGAGAGACGGAAATTCAAGTTCGAGCCCTGAAGGTCTGATAAATCTGCTGTTGATCCAAAATCCCATGACATTGCAAATACATTCATCCAGTCAATTTCGATATACCAGACATCGTACACACATAGATCACAGTTACTACAGTGCAACCACGATTGCCGGGTCAGCGTTCAGTCGGAGTACAGGACCCCGACCGACTCCAAATTCAGGATGAAGGACGGGGTGGACCAAAAGCAAAGAAAAGTTTCGGAACCGAAGCGATCCGAATAAGCAAGGGTCTGATTTGGCTAAGATAGCGGCCTGGCACTCGGTGTGCCTGCAACCCTCACCGAGCTTGGTCGGTCCTTCGGCCAGCGCTTCGGTGACCTGGTCGGGGTCGGTCTTTGGCGCATCGGGTCCCATTTTGGGGTCTCCCGATGCGTGCTTGGTAGATATTGAGTCGCAGTTTGACGTCGTTGTATATGTCAATATGTACACCCAAACATAATACACCAATTCTCGGAGGCATTACTTCTCCGAGTACTAAACTTTGAATACTTTTTGTTGTAGGGTTTCGGTCTAGTTAAGGTAGGATAATGTGAGGTATATCGAAAGTCGGCCCATACTGCATGAGGTCGCTTGTGCAGTATGGCCGTGTTGGAAGATTCAATGGCTTGGAAGTCTAAGTTCCTCGAAGTCTGTGCAGATATAAAGCCTTGAGCCAGTTGTTTCCTCGCAATATCACCCATCTTCCCAACAAGCTCCTAGTATCTTCAAGAGAAACATCATGCAGAACACGAGTGCCATAAGTGTGTCACTTATAACACTCTACACAGCCACACTAACTTGTATTTTTTTCCTGTATTCTACAGACAGCACCGAAGTCATCACCATTGATGATGACCCGCTGCCATTCCCTGAAGGCTTCACTCGGTATCAAGTGACACCCTGGCTCAGTGTTGAGACCGTGATTCACATCACCACTGCTCCAGAATATTGGCCAGTCCCAACAGCACTCTTGGGAAAGGTTGCCTATGTCCTGGACTTGTGTGAAGACACCCCCGATTGCATCAAGGATGGAACAAAGTGAGTTGATGCATTCATTAAACAGGAAGTGCATTCAATACTTGTGATCATTCAGGTTATTTCTCACAGAAATGCATTAGTGTCAGGACTCATAGAATGGTGCAACTGGGAGTTGGAAGGATTCAGTAATTGTTCATCTTCTGGATGACACATGTTGAAGAATAGATTAGATAATCATGAATCACATGATAATCATCTATTATGATGCTCTACATGTCATCGACATAAATAGAGCAATATATTTTTGGAATCTTCATAAGCTTCGAGCTTATATTATTAGAAATGTTGACTCAAGTAGACGTACTTGTAGTAATAAACACGAGGATCACAGTCATCATTAATTGTAGTTACGATAGTTGACATAGGATGACTCTCTCTTACAACGTTTCATGATTCCTTTGACTCCTGATAAATCATTGGTAGAGTCAATTACTTTTTATATGAACTACATGCTTTATGCGTGCGCTATGCTTACTTCTTTTTACTCATTATGACTTGTGTAGTTCATTCTTTTATATGACTAGTATGCCATAGTGAACTGTATATAAACCCCTTGTATTAGCGTACTATTCTACAGTGAATTCAGTTCACTTCTACTACTCCAAAGCCTCTACAACTCTAAACTCTACTACAACAATTCCTTGCTATCAACAACTTGGTATATACTTCTATTGCAGAGAAGACTCACCCTACCCAGAAGATCTCGTCCTAATACAACTCATATCCTCAGATTGTGAGTAACTGGTTTACTCTCCACTGACGCAGATTGCTCTTTGGTAGCAGCAACACGTTCACAACAGGTTATGGGCCCTGAGACTCTCCTTATGAGGATAATCTCCTATTAATTTAGGATTGATTAAAAGATGTCTGGGATAACCCAATAATCATTACTATTTCATCTTCAGTATTACATTGTGCTAATACCCCATTTATTTTATGCATAGTCAATCACCTTACTGCAAACTTTATCGATGCAGATATGGCATCCACTATTGCTACTTCCACACTTCCTAAACTTGAGGGTCCTTCAAACTACCGTTTCTGGGCTCGTTGCATTCAAGATACCTTATCCTTGGTTTCCATCACTGGTTCCACTGAATCAGGTTGGACAGTTACCAATGGAACTGTGACTGCACCCCAAAACGATGCAGCAGAAACCACAAGGCAGAACCAATTGAAGGCTCAAGCCTTATCAATTATTAATAACACCTTGTCGGATTCTATGTTGTTACATGGCTTAACAACTCCTAATGCATTGTGGACACATCTAGAGACACAATTCAGTACTCTAGGTCCCACACACATATATGGAATGTTTTTGAAAGCTCTAAAGAAGAGAATCATCGGCAAAAGAGATGTTGCTATCGACATCACCGAGATGGCTACTCTTTTTACTCAGGTTGAGTCAGCTACTGCAGCCATCCCTGAGGTGCTTCGAGCCATGGTGCTTCTTACGGCTATTCCAGATGATTGGAACAATGTTTGACAGAGTCTATTGTCAACCAAAACTGCCATCGCAGATCTTACATGGCAGGTTGTCTCAAATGTGTTAAATAGTGAGTGGGCTCAACATAGTGGCTGCAGCAAAGCAAACTTAGCTAGCTACACTACAATGTCTCCTGCTTCAAACTCGCCCTCTACTCAAAACGTGTCCAAGGCCAAATTGCCTAACCAGCAAGGCAGCCCAAGCCTCTGGAATCGCACTTGCCCCAGTCCTCCCTGGGCTCGTAATGTCCCTGGTCCTAGCAGACAGGATAATATGAACCAACCTGGAGCTTGAGTGCAACCCGGACCATCCAACCAATGGCAGTCTGTGAAGCCAAAGAAGAAGTGGACCCCCAAGAAGAAAAAGGGGAATGCTCAGGCTAAAGCCACCGAATCTATGGCTGGCTTCACTGCCCCTGCCGTCGCCTCAACTTCGAAAGGGCCAAAAATGCACCTGCGACCTTTCACCAGTCTGGATATGCATCCTTTTGACTTGATCAATAGGATTGAATGGCTGCTGCCTGTAACAGGGCAGGTGCCGCCTCAAGCCATTGTTCAAGAACGGTTGAAGGTGAACTCACCAGCTGCACCCCCACCATCTTTTTCACAAGTGGTAGGATTGTCAGCTCCTAAACCGGTTTGTCTGGCTTACTCTGCTGCTTTACAGGAGAAGAGAAAGCTGGAAGAATCCCTGATCGAGGTGAGTAATCTCACCTTGATTACACTTCTAGAGCTAAACATAGCACAGGAAGCACAAGGGATCATCTGGGCTCTCAAATGAGCAAGGAATGATATGGCAAGCAAGCCAATTTCGACCTTAGCTCAGGAGTGACACATCTGAAATCAGGCCTATGCAAACTTGCACCAGACCGGTAACATTCTTTCAGAACCAGTTCACATGAGCGTTGAAGAACTAATCAAAAATGTTCTTCGTCCTCTAGGCCCTGAACCTGAGGAGATCAAGGTACTTCCACCTACTCCTCTACCACCCGTGTTTGACTTGATGCAACAAGCCAAACAGAAAAAGAAGGTGAGAGAATCTTCTTATGATGAAGAATTCCCAGCCCTTCCAGGCCAGGAAGGCTTTATCCCAATCAACCACCTGGTTGAATGAGAAAATTACTCTCATCAACTTAAAAAGGGAAAACTAACAAGTTGGGAAAAGCAGCCTTCATCTGCCGCTCTCCATCGTCCCAAGCAACTCTATGATGTTGTAGAGGTTGCTCTCAAGGAACACAAAGAGCAGAAGAAGAAAGAAGAGAAGTGCAAAGCTGACAAGGGCAAGGGTAAAGCAAAACCCGAAGCTTCAATCCCTGATGTAAGCAGATTCTTACAAGATTTAATGAATCCACTAATACATTTTGGCGTTATTCCTGATCAGTGCGATGTGAACCTTAGCATATGTATCAACCCTATTGGTCAATTATGCTTAGTTCATTATCTGATTACTTGTTCCGGTATACAGGACTCGCGTCTTCTTCAAGATGTTCTCTCAATCGTCAATAGGAACCCAGAAGGTTTTCCATCTGATCCTGATGAAAGAGAAGTCCTATACTCATATGCACTGACAGAACGCGAATGGGATGAAGCCATGGCGCCTTTGACTTCGACAGTCAATGCTCCGCTGCAACTGCCTTCTTCAACAGCAACACCGCCTCCAACCATGTCGACAAGTTCTGGGTCATATCATACTGCACCCATTGAACATGATGAAGACATTGTCAACATCTATGGTAGTGAGCCCAAAACCGCCACTCTGAGATTGTCTCAACCACTTGAGACAATGTATCAATCAGATTCAGAAACCAATTATGGCAGCGATTTCGAGAAGAAGAAGAGCATGGGGTACATAATCAACTTATCTATATCTGACAAAGATATTGATCACCTTCTCACACAGACCAGTCATGACTCTTCCTTCTGCAAAGAAGAAGAAGTTGGGCAGCAAGCGTCAAGCCAAGGCCAAATGCAAGGGTCAGTGAAGGAGAAAGGAAGAGGAGATGAGCACCTACCGCTACAGGAGCGGATTACTATAGGTGGCTCATATTACTTTTGTAATAATAGCGATGTATTTTTGAGTAGCAATGTAGTGATGTGTACAAACACACGCTTCAATTGCATTTTTGTTACTCAATCTCCTCTGAGTGATCATTTAAGATTAGTTGATGAGCACAATATAATCTTCAATATGGAAGATTATAATAAAACTTGGTTACTTGATTCTGGCGCATCTGGCCATTACATGCCATACTTGGAAGATTTTATTGACTTCCAATACTACGCTGAACCAATAACTGTTAAAACAGCTGGAGAACCTTTAATAGCTCCAGGTCATGGTACAGTCTTAATAGAAACCATGATAAACACTGAAGATGGTACATGGATATTAAATCAATCATATTTATATCTGGTACATTATTTACAAAATAGTACTGAACGTTTATTATCAGTTGGGCAACTTGCAAATGCTGGTGCCTTAATTGAAACAACTGATAGCTGCTCCCGTGTCAAAGACAATAAGGGACGATTAATACTTGTTGCATGACCTCAAATTGGTCAATCACAGACTTTACATTATGTCAAGTCTAAAATTGTTAAAAAACATGATGATTCACATGTTTATGCAACAAATATGATATTATCATATGATGTCATTCATAACAGAATGGGACATCCTTCAGATCGTATCCTCAAATGATTTGTAGATAATACGATCAGCTTTCCTGAGTTGATTTTTCCAATGTCTCACAAACCATGTGATGGATGTGCTATGGGAAAAATGCATCAGAAAAGCTTTCCTCAAAACTTAGAACATGCTACACAACCCTTAGAAGTTATCCATTCGGATCTTCTAGATTACCAGTGATTTCTTATCACAAATATAAATGGGTCATGACGATTCTCAATGACTATTCTTCGAACACTTGGGTTTATTTATTACATAAAAAATCCGAAGCTTCTGATATGATGAAGAACTTTATCACTTTATCTGAAAGACATCAGAAAGGCTTTATTAAGTTCATTCATACAGATCAAGGAGGAGAATATGTACAAGAAGAATTACAATCCTTCTTACATTCTAAAGGCATTATCCATGTGACAAGTGCTCCAAATGTTCATCAACAGAATGGACAAGCAGAACGCTTGAACTGCACCCTTATGGATAAAGCAGAAGCAATGAGACATCATGCCTGCATTCCAAATGGTTGGTGGGAATTTGCGATTGATACTGCATGTTATCTTTACAATTGCACTCCCATGTCATGACTAAAATGGAAAACGCCACAAGAAGTTTTGACAGGAACCATTCCTGATGTTTCTAAACTCAGAACCTTTGGTTGTGGAGCATACGTCTTCTTACCAGAAGAAATCCGCAAAAATAAATTATCCCCTAAATCAGAAATGATGATATTTCTGGGATATACCAAAGATAGGAAGAATTATCTCTTCATGTGTCATCAAAAAGGGAATGTATTATACATTTCTCCCACTGCGATTTTTGATGAAACATTCTTCCCAAAATGTTCTGGAAAGAAACATGAACGACATCAAATACCAAGTTCACAAACATCATCAGATAGTTCTAGAATGAGGACAACTCCAACAGAAGTTGTAGTATATCCTAAACCAGGAGATAGGAGAACACCTCCAAAGTCACCTTTACTGGTTAGACCTTCAACTCCTTATCCACCGTCTTCTACATTGACCATCAGCAGAAAGGCCAAAACTATATATACTAAAAAAAGTCAATATATACACTAAAATATACTAAATACCACAAAAGTCCATGTTTCTGGAAGCTATTTTGCAAGGTACAAAAGGATTTGTGACCATACAATCATTCCAGGGTATACAAGGATTGCCAACATACTAAATGTATACATACATATAAAATTGTCATGGAAAAACAACAATGAGAGATACTAAAAATTAACCAGTCTAGAGCTTGAACCCAGGACCTACTGGAATGGTATCACACTACTTAACTATTTGAGAGAATGCACCCTA
>JAEUWS010000116.1:0-39709 GCA_018524945.1 Podaxis sp. C-F-92630
TAACTGGAATTTTAGAACAAGGTGACCGCTCAACCCTGGGCAAAGGCAGCATCGTGAGTGTCACGTCCTCCAGAATGGCTCAAGTCAGGTTATCGGCAATATTTGTTCGTCTCTTTGTCGCATCTCGGTTCCCCGTCCTTTGTATGTTGATCATGCAATTTGGTTGGATAATGCTCATGCACCGTCCCGAAGCCATGTCTACACCAGTTGCATTTTGCCAATTGCTGTGCTCCTACACCTGTAAGACCGAGTACGATCTATTATCGCGGAAGATAATGCGCCCAGATGCTTCATCACATGCCATCATGCGTAGGTACCCGTCGCTGTCGAAAAATCGAACCTGTGTTCTAGATTCCACCTGAAGCTCCTTCTCCCACCGGTTAAAAGTCACGAAATCCATCGAATTGTCACTCCGCAGAAGAACCGCAAGTGAGAGCCCCAAGGTCCTGAAGCGAACGGGAACAACGTCATGGAGAAGGTTCCTGACATTTGGACGCATTCCAGGTCCATGTGGTATTTGGATGACGTTGACATCACCCTGGTGCGCTGTCACGATAGAGGAGAAGCAATCATTGGTAAAGACACGAGATATTCTCAAAGGCGGTGTAGGGTGCAACGGAAGGCGGAAGAGCGGTTCAAAGGCCGATCGCAAGCCATTGACTTCGAACTGTGTCATGTTGAAAATCTCAACGTGAGTCTCGGTGATAGCAGCCAACTGATTGCCTGGCAGGGGGAAAACCTGAGAAAAGGTCATCGTGAATCACGCAACGATTTATTTTGAATATGCTCACTGCCGCTGCTGCAGGGTAGTTCCATTCAAATAGTCGAGGGCAAGCATCTGAATAGCGGAAGATGTGGACTTTGAAGGTCTTAACACCGTCTCGGTAATCCAAACATCGCTCGACGACATATTCTTCTGAGAGCTTTAGTCGATTAAGTTGTCTCCTGGCATGGCCTGGACTCTGTAGAGTGGCAATCGGGCTTGCTGTCCAAGTAGCACCGGTGCCGCGACCTGCCAACTCGAGCTGATAGATACATATACGGGTAGAGTCTTATAGCAATATTCTGAGTTCAGAAGAGGGCCGAAAAGTAAAATTGAACTCACCAAGTTCGTGGGCTGTCCCAATATTATGAAGGGCAACCCGGACGGATAGCCACGATTTTGAAGGATCCACCCAAATTGCAGAACTTCCAAGGGGATCCGCCTGTTTGCCATACCTGTCATATTGTCGCACGTCAAAGAGCATACGTCGTTTTGATTCGGACGCATCCAGATCTAGAACGTAAACGTAGCCCTCAATATTGTCAAGTAACCATCTCCCGCCCGGAAGGTGAAAATCTCCGTAGGTGCTGGAATCAAGGTTGAGCACCCACGAGCGGAATGCGGATGCGTTTGGTTGCCACCATCTCTCCCGGACTAGGGATCGTTTAATAACAATTTGTTCCAGCTCTTCAGTGGTGTATGTTTCCGCAGGTCCTTCGAGCAAGGGTACCCCCAACGTACGCGAGAGCTCCGAAACTCTCGAACGCCACAACGAGTGCGTTTTTGCAATTGTATGCATGTGTCTGCAGGTCTAGCCACTTAAGAAGGGTGGCCTAGGGGAAAAGGCCACTACACACCGATTTCACTGCCAACACGCTTCTCCAATCCAAATACTGCAGGATTTCACATAAGATTTCCTCCGGGATGAACAGCAGGGTTTTCTCTGAAGTAAGATGCCTTGGCCATGAGAAGAATCTTAGCAACCGAGTAAAGAAGTAAAGAATTAACTGGAGGAGAGAAGAGGCCAACATTACTGCTTAGCCTTGTGGTACTCGTCGCGTCTTGTAAATGTCACATCTCTGAACCATCAAAGTCACGCTGCGGGGGCTGCGCAGGATCGACTTTGTCCCTACCCGTTTAATGTTCCCGTTCTCACATACGTGAAGCAACAGCAAAGTTATGATCATTCCAAGAGATAGGCATATGAGAGTTTGCGAAGAAAACTGCCAGAGGGGGGCGGCCACCATGTTTATGAGCTCGGAAGCAAATAGCCGCATGGTTATAAGCGCGGACTGGGAGGCAGCGCCCCCCAACTACGTCATCCCCATCCCCGTCCCTCTCCTTCATCTTACTTATCCTGCATTCATGCATGCGCTCAAGTCGTTAACACGTCGCGTGTCTATCGATTCTCTCGCCCATTTAGTGAGGTCTGTCTAGTATCACTTGCCAGGTCCACACCAGGGTGCTTAGACTCAAGGAAAGGAACGTCACTTTTTGTTCAAAGGGGTGCACTCAATATTGACAGCACATACCGATTGATGGAAAAACACAAGAAAGCGTTGTACTAGCTCCTTGAATATGTTGTATTGGGCAGATGTCGGAAATTGAAGTGACTGAGGACGAAATATGGGAGGGCCCGGATCTAGCCAGGCAGGCAGGGCTTCCGCGTCACCAGAGCCGTGAATGACCAGGGCTGCTGAGCTCATTATTTTGTCCTTAGTCATGACATTGGAAAAGCTACCTGTATGCATTGCGTTCCCGCAGGTGAGAACGCCAGACTTGGGTAACGCTTCACGTCCAAGTTCTCAAATGTAATGACAATGAATTCCCCAATGTTCTAAGCACAAATAAACGACACATGCAGTCGAGGAATGGGGTGCAGCAAAGCATGAACGGTCCTGCAACCAGGTCTCCCAATCTTTTTTATTTTAATTTTTATCTCAACAACCTATAACGCGGTGCTCGACCGCAGTCCACGGCCAGGTCTCCCAATCCGACCTCTTGCGCAAATCTACTGATGTCGAACAACGAAATTAGTGCAGCGAGCGTGAGCAGGAGCTGCATTTGTCAGTCGTTGTACTCCTACACCTGTAAAACCGAGTATGATCCACTATCGCGGAAGATAATGCGCCCGGATGCTTCATCACATTGTGCCATCATACGTAGATATCCGTCTCTCTCGAAAAATCGAACCTGTGTTCTAGATTCCACCTGAAGCTCCTTCTCCCACCAATTAAACGCCACGAAATCCATGGAATTGTCACTTCGTAGAAGAACCGCAAGTGAGAGTCCCAAGTTCACGGAGGAAACGGGAACAACGCCATGAGGAAGATTTTTGATTCTTGGGCGGATTCCAAGTTCATGTGGTATTTGGATGACGTTGATATCACCTTGGTGTGCCGTGACGATAGAGGAGAAACGATCGTTCGTAAAGACGCGAGATATTCTCAGAGGCGGCTCGGGGTGCAACGAAAGACGGAAGAGCGGTTCAGGGGCCGATTGCGACTCAAGAGTTTCGAACTGCGCCACGTTGAAAATCTCGACGTGAGTCTCGGTGATAGCAGCTAGCTGATTGCCTGGCAGGGGAAAAACCTAAAAGAAAGGTTAGTGTGAATCACGCAACAATTTGTTTTGAACATGCTCACCGCCGCCGCTATAGAGTAATTCCATACAAATAGCCGGGAACAAACATCCGAATAGCGAAAAATGTGGGTTCTGAAAGTCCCATCCCGGCCATCCATACATCGTTCGGCGACACATTCTTTTGAGAGCTTCAGTCGATTAAGTTGTCTCCAAGCATGGCCTGGACTTTGTAGCGTA
This sequence comes from Podaxis sp. C-F-92630, assembly GCA_018524945.1. Lineage (NCBI taxonomy): Eukaryota > Fungi > Basidiomycota > Agaricomycetes > Agaricales > Agaricaceae > Podaxis > Podaxis sp. C-F-92630. The sequence continues at coordinate 3,584 of JAEUWS010000116.1, forward strand.
GTAATTGGGCTTGCTGTCCAGGTAGCATCGGCGCCCCGGCCTGCCAACTCAAGCTGATAGATACATATGCGAGTCGAATCTTATGGCCATATTCTAAGTTCAGAAAGAGGCAGAAAAGCAAAGTTGAAACCTACCAAGCCTGTGAGATGTTTTAGTGTTATGAAGGGCAACCCGGACGGATAGCCACGGTTCTGAAGGATCCACCCAAATTGCAGAACTCCCAAGGGGATCCACCTGTTTACCATACGCATCGTACTGCCGCACATCAAAGAGAGTACGTCGCGTTGATTCTGGCGTATCCAGGTCTAGAATGTAAACGTAGCCCTCAACATTATCAAGTAACCATCTCCCACCCGGAAGAAGGTGAAGATCTCCGTGTGTGTTAGGATCAAGGTTGAGCACCCGCGAGCAAAATGCAGACGTGTTTGGTTGACGCCATCTTTCCCGAACTCGGGATCGTTTAATAGCAATTTGCTCTAGCTCTTCAGCGGTGTACGTTTCCACAGGTCCTTCGAGCAAGGGTACCCCCAGTACATACGAGAGCTCCGAAACTCTCGAATGCCACAGTGAGTGGGTTCTCGCAATCATACGCATGTATTTGCAGGTCTAACCACGTAAGGAGGACCTTCTAGAGGAAAGGCGAATACACACCGATTTCACGGCCAACACGCTTCTCCAATCCAAGTATTGCAATATTTCGCATAAGATTTCCTCTGGGATAGACAGCAGAGTTTTTGATGAGGTCAGACACTTTGACCATGAGAAGAATCTTAGTAATGGAGTGAGGAGGTAAAGGATTAGCTGGAAGAGAGGAGAGGTCAACATCGCTACTGTCGCGTCATGTAACAGCGTCACAGTCCTGAACCATCTAACATTGTATGTCACGCGGCGCGGCCGTCAGATCGGAGTCCCTGGTCTGTTTCATACTCCCGTTGTCGTTATGACGAGTAAAGCAGCAGCAAAGCCATGATCGTTTAATGAGATAGGCATATGCGAGCTTTGGAGGGTAAACCAATGATCAGGGGAGGCGGTCACTAGGGTTATGAGGTCAAAAGTAAAATAACCACATGGATCCTTGCGGCCGTGGACTAGGAGTGCCCATGTAAGCCAGTAACGTGAATAAAAACACCAGCGGCCACCGAAGCAGGAGGCTGTTGGAAAGCTCTCAACAATGCATTTGTTATACAAGAGGTATACAGGGCGTAAAGAGAAGTAGGTGTGGGGATCTGGGTACTGCAATCTGGAAGCCCAATGGTGAAGGCTATCGATAGCTAGTGAGCAGTAGCGCCTCCGTCATGGTCATCTGGCTGGAAAAATTCGAGGAGAACGTTCCCTGGAACCACCATCTGAAGATATTACGAATAAGGCGAGAGTATTGATTCACTACTCACCCACGCTGCAAGGAGCTTCAATATCATACTGGTCCGCTCAAGGTTCCCGTTATCAAGAATGACATAGAAAGCTTCGCGTCGAGAGTTTTGTTCAATCATGTCCATATGAGGGTTCTTGAGTAATCCGTACAGCCAGCGGTCGCCGTCAGTAAGGATAAATTTCAGGATGCGGCATTTCTCGGGACCGTATTCTTTGCTGTTTTAGTCATCAATAATCTAGGCTCTTCGGGCATTCAGAGACATTGTGACTGACATTGCCGCGCATTCACTGATGATCTGCTTAAGATGTCGTGTGAGTTGTGTAGGTGAGCCCGGATCAACGTTGAAACTCTGTGGGCCTTGATTGCCGGTTCTTTGGCTGTTGGTCCTTGAGGCAGAATTTGCTGCAGATCGGTCTAGATGACAGTGAGATACAAATCAGTGAGGCCACACAATCGTAATTCAGGGCTACTAGTAACCATGTAGTGCGAGCCTCTTCACCTCGAGTAGGACAATTTCGTATGACGTCCTCCCCGGCATGTCTATCCGATCCAACAATGTGACAGTCTTGTTCAGTTGCTCTATCAACTCCTGGTACTTTGGCGTCGCGGGGGCACCTGTCAACACCGGACTTTCGTCATCCTGCCGCAAGCTGGTCATTACAGGGAAGAGAGCACTTACATATTTCCGACAAGATCTCCTGAGCTCCTACGTCTACCAAAGCCTTCCTCTTATTTGAATCGTCTGGATCTGTGACTGTCAGCGTTACAATAAATCCATCCGCCCGGCCAGTCAAAAAATAGCGATACTTCTGCTCTGCCACCCGAGCCACCACTTCGGCTGGTGATTCTTTCGAGGAGAGGTTAAATAGACTGAGCTCAGGGTAGAACCTGGAACATAAGTCTCGGTTTACATATTGGAGTAACAAATTGTAGCCAGCAACTTTCAAAACCGCAACCTGTTCTGACTGTACCACTATGAGATTAATGATGATGCTCGTGAAGAGGCACATACCGATTGATGGAAAAACACAAGAAAGCGTTGTACTAGCTCCTTGAACACGTCGTATTGGGCAGATGTCGGAAATTGAAGTGACTGAGGACGAAATATGGGAGGGTCTGAGTCTAGCCAGGTAAGCAGGGCTTCAGTGTCACCAGACTCATGAATGACCAGGGCTTCTGAGCTCATTATTTTGTCCTTAGTCGTGACATTGGAAAAGCTGAGTATCTATGTAGGAAGGGAGAGGATTGACGTTTTAGACGGAAAACAAGGCGCCACTCACTCGAATATGGAGTTCATCGAAAGCCTCTGCCTGGACAAGCTCGACAAACTCCAGGGCGCCAGCATTTCGTCGATCTATGTAGGCCCCGATCGCCTGCAAGCAATAGTCGAGGTCATCCTTCGTTTTGAACTTGGTTACGGGCATGCAAGCAATAGTCGAGGTCATCCTTCGTTTTGAACTTGGTTACGGGCATGCAAGCGGAAATGCTGGCCATAAGTTTCTCGAAGGCGTGACCTCTGAGCTTCTTGATTGACTTGGATTTGTTTTCACCCCGGCGTTTGGCTTTACCTGGGAGCGTGCTTGTCGACTCAGACTGTATCGACTCCCAGTCTATGCTCCAAAACCGTGTAACCTGTTCAGCGAGACTGGGCGTGGCTTGTAATTGATGATGAGCCATAACCGCACTTGGAAAAGGTTGAGTCTGAGGATTACTGATACCTTGGTTGTCGCTACAGCCGGAAAAGTCTCGTGGTGGCACTTCCTTCGGTTTGACGTCGCATTCGTCTAGAGGAAGGACTGGATCAACTGGTATGATTCAGTAGAAGGAAGATAGACCCAACGTGGATTGTCGAATTTATTGGAAGACTGGAGCTCTGACATTGTAAAGCGGATGGGGGGCGCTGGCTTGGCATCCATAACTCCACTTATATTCATGGAAATAAGGTCAGCATCCGAAATGCATGGTAGAGGAACATGACCTGTTATCGGATGGCGCGTGTTGGGCGTGTTGTAAAGCGAAATATGTGTTTGTTTTCATGGACCCTTACCATCGATCGTAACGTGTGAGGCATGAGGGCCAATGTCCCATTTTTCTGGTCGCAAAAAACCAAATACCACATGTTCATTTTCGAAGTGCGGAAACGCGGATGTGATCGACCCGGGATTCGAGAACAAAGTAGCTGTGTACTCAAACCAGGACCAAGACAGGATCGTGAGCGTCACATCTTCCAAAATGGCTCAAATCAGGATATCGGCAATAGTTGGTTTGTCCTTGTCGCATCCAGGTTTCCATCTTCTATATTTTGATTATGTATTTCGGCCAGATAATCTTCATGCACCGTCCCCAAGCCATGTCTATACCAGTTGCATTTGCCAATTGTTGTATTCTTACACCTGTAAAACCAAGTACGATCTACTATCGCGGAAGACAATGCGCCCAGATGCTTCATCACATGCTATCATGCATAGTTATTCGTCGCTGTCGAAATATCGAACCTGTGATCTAGAATCCACCTGGAGCTCCTCCTCCCACCCATTAAACGTCACGAAGTCCATTGAACGATCACTCCGCAAGAAAACTGCAAGTGAGAGCCCCAAGTTCCCGGAGTGTACAGGAACAAAATCGTGAGGAAGATGCTTCACGTCTGGGCAGATTCCAGGTGCATGTGGTATTTGGATGATATTGGTATCACCTTGGCGTTCCGCGACAATAAAGGAGAAATGATCATTCGTAAAGACCTGAGATATTCTCAGAGGCGGATGCGGTTTAAGGTGCAACGAAAGGCGAAAGAGCAACTCAGGGGCCAATTGCGAGCCATTGGTTTCGAACTGCGCCACGTTAAAAATCTCGACGTGAGTCACGGTGATAGCGACCAGCTGATTGCCTGGCAGGGGAAAAACCTAAAAGGAAGGCCATCGTGAATCACGCAACGATTTATTTTGGACCTGCTCACCACCGCCGCTACGGGATAGTTCCATACAAATAGACGAGGACAAGTGTCTGAATAGCGGAAAATACGAACTTTGAAAGTCCCATCTCTGTTATCCCTACATCGTTCGATGACATGTTCTTTTGAGAGCTTCAGTCGATTAGGTTGTCTCCAAGCATGACCCGGGCTCTGTAGAGTAGCAATTGGGCTTGCTGTCCAGGTAGCATCGGCGCCCCGACCTGCCAACTCGAGCTGATAGATACATATACGAGTAGAGTCTTATAGTCATAGTCTGAGTTTAGGAGAAGGCCGAAAAGTAAAATGGAACTTACCAAGTTCCTGGGATGTTCCAGTGTTATGAAGGGCAACCCGGACGGATAGCCATAATTTTGAAGGATCCACCCAAATTGCAGAACTCCCGAGGGGGTCCACCTGTTTACCATATATGTCGTTTTGTCGCATGTCGAAGAGCATATGTCGCTTTGATTCAGGTGCATCCAGATCTAGAACGTAAACGTAGCCCTCAACATTGTCAAGTAACCATCTCCCGCCCGGAAGAAGGTGAAAATCTCCGTCGGTGTCAGGATCAAGGTCGAGCACCCGCGAGCGGAACGCAGATGTGTCTGGTTGGCGCCATCTTTCCCGGACTCGAGATTGTTTGATCATAATTTGTTCCAGCTCCTCAGCGGTGTATGTTTCCACAGGTCCCTCGAGCAAGGGTACCCCCAACGTACGCGAGAGCTCTGAAACTCTCCAACGCCACAGAAAGTGCGTTCTTGCAATTGCGTGCACGTGTCTGTAGGTCTAACCACTTAAGAAGGATGTCCTGGGGGAAAAGGCCAATACGCACCGATTTCATTGCTAACAAACTTTTCCAATCCAAATATTGCAGGGTTTCACACAAGATCTCCTCTGGGATGGACAGCAGAATTTCTTTAAAGTTAGACATCTTATCCATGAGAAGAATCCTAATAATGGAGTGAGGAAGTAAAGAATCAGCCGGAGGAGAGGAGAGGTCAGCATCCCTACCCAGCCTTGTTGTGCCATGTAAGAGCGTCACATTTCTGAACCATCAAAGGCACGCTGCGCGGCCGCCGGGAACGACTTTGTCACTATCCCGTTCAATATTCCCGTTCTCGTTACGACGAGTAAAGCAGCAGCAAAACTATGATCATTTCAAGAGATAGGCATATGGGGGTTTGCGAAGGAAAATAGTCAAAGGAGGCGGCCACCAGGTTTATGAGGTCGGAAGTAAATAACCGCATGGACGCTTATAAGCGCGGACTGGGAGGCAGCGCCCCCCAACTACCTCGTCCCCATCCCCCCCTGCCCTTCATCTTATCCTGTATGCATGGATGCGCTCGAGTTGTTAACACGTTGCGTGCCTGTCGATTCTCTTGCTCATTTAGTGAGGTCTATCTAATATCACTTGCCAGGTCCACACCAGGGTGCTTGGGCTCAAGGAAAGGAACATCACTTTTCGTTCAATGGGGTGCACTTAATATTGACACTGAAGCGCAATAGTTCATGCTGAAGTTGACTTTCGTCGACCGCACTGGAGGTGCACAGGATATGGTGATTTTGGGCCAGGTTCACAGAATCTTAAGTCTTGTACTGGTACGAGGTAGTGACAGTGGATCTCCAAAAGTCCTGGATACAAGATACGGTTCATGCAGTCGATGGATCAGGTGCAACAAGCATGAACGTTCCTGCAATTGGGTCTCCCAATCCGACCTCTTGTGCAAACTCACTAATGTTGAACAGCGAAATAGACGTAGTGGGAGTAACGACCGTCTGCTGATTGAACCCGTCCGGTTGCCTAAATAGCAAGAAAATGTACCTGGAGTTCCGTAACCACAAATCAACCGTCGGTTTATTCCTGCTTGCCTGATAGCTGAGGGGAAGGACAAACCTGTGCGCATCGGACCCAGCAGGAGGTGTAGGCTGCCTGAATTCACTAATTGCCGGCGTCGAATTAGTCAATAAACCCCCAGCTCTTGAGCTGGGCGTGAAGTTGCCTCCAAGGAAGTGGCGGATCTGTGCGCTGGTCGGGTTTTGAGGCGTTGGCGCATCTGGGTCGACAGCAGCGATGACGAAGGGACCGCGGCTCTCGGTACCGACAACGCTGAAGGTCGGTGGGCCGGCCGTCGCTGGTGGTAATCGATTCATGAGAAGATTTTGCTGTCAAAGGGAGATGAGAAACATACAGTTGCGAGGTAGTTGTTGGCCCGCATGGAGTGTAATTGGGCGGCTGTTGGTTTCGGGGAAAGTTACCTCGAGGAGGGCCGTGGGGTTGAATTTGATCGAGAGGTCTCCCGGAATCTGCGGCCAAACGGATTTGAGTGATGGTTTAGAAGAGGACGATAAGGGGTACGGACGTTGGCATTATCGAAGGCCTGTTTGACCGCCCTCAAGTTTGTATCCTGTGCACTGACTGCAAGGGCCACGAGAGATAAAAGCCCAAGTGAGAATCGCATCGTTTTCTCTAGCGACAGTCAAGCTCGAGAAGGGGATTAAATAACCTCGCTAGCGCAGACAGATTCACACCAGATGCCTCAAAATGCGAAAAGAAGCGTCTAGGCATTGGTTAGTTCTAACTTCCAAGTCTGGGAAAGTCTACATAGGGGCTGCGCTGTGGGAAAGGGTTCTAATGGGCTCCACGTCCATGCTTGCATACTAGTCGCATTTTCTCTTGCAGGTGTTACTGTGGGAGCCCGTGTGTGTGGGCTCCGTAGCATTGACAAGCGACCGTTCGGAGTTCCTCTTGATTCTCTTCAAGCGCTTAAACATCGGGCCAAATTCTCGAAGTCGTATATGTCGTAACTCCGGATCCGCAGGTTTGCGTCTCAGGCGACTATCTCCAAAAATAGACAAGATAATCGATGATCAAGTGACTTCATGTCTTCAACCAGATGTCGTATGCTAGTTAGGATTGCTCGACATCAAAAGTTCAAGGGTTATCGGGGTTCGCAACCATCATGAACGTTCCTGCAATTGGGTCTCCTAACCCGACCTCCTGCGCAAAAGTCGCGATATCAAAGTGTTGCAAAGGTGTAGCACCAGTGATAATCGTCTGCTGATCAAATCCTGCTGGTTGCTTGAATGCCAAGAAAACATATCTAGTATACAATCCCACCACCAGTCAGCAACCTTAGAACTCTATAGTGAAATATGACAACGGCCGCTCACCGATGATTCCCACCCGTAGGAGTAGGTTGCTTCCACTCTGATACTGCGGCACTTGTATTACTTAACAACGGGCCCAAACCCAATCCATCCAATTTGCGCGGAGAAAAGTTGCCACCTAGGAAATGCCGGACTTGGGCATTGGAAGTGTTCGTGGGTGTGGGCGCGTCTGGGTCTACTGCTGCGATGACGAAAGGCCCTGGGCCAGCATTGACGGTTGGATTAGCGGAATCGAGGAGACCGAAGACAGGCGGAATTGCGGTTTCTGGTTTAAATGAGTGTGGGGAATGAGTATACTGGGACGGTGCGTTAGTTACCATTGCGGGGAAGTTGAACGCCCGTGCGGACTGGAATGGGGAGGGTTGAAGACTGCGGAAGGATGACTTCGAGAAGGAATTTAGGGTTGAAATTAATTTTTAAATCGTTCGGTATCTGGCCATAGTACATATATCAGTAGTTAATTTGTCCGATGTGTTGGAGGCTTACATCGGCATTGATAAATGCTTGCTTAACAGCTGCGAGTCTAATATCCTGGGCATAGACTGTCAAGGAGAATTGCACCAAAGTTAAAAATCTGGTGAATCTCATCCTGGCTACTTGAAGTAAGGCAGCATACCGCGTTTGTGACGCATTTATGGAAACCGTCGCACATAAGAGAGTCACCTTTAGTCAAAATTTCCTTCAGGAACATCAGGATGCCATATGGCAAGGATGCAGCGTTCCGCTCAGGCGTATGGTCGCGAATGCGTAATCGTGAGAGCGTTCACACGGACTAGATTTACTCGTGCTTTATCCCGAGCCAGCTTGTGAGGTGGGAAACCAAGGAAGAGGTTGGAATTGATGGTTGAGATTAGGGGTGTATACAGAAGAAGTTTGAAATCTATGCGGAAAGAGAAGATTTTTCGAGAAGCTTGGAACGATGAGGGCCTGCGAGTTCATGAGTTATTTTGTGTAGGAGGCCAGAAAAAGGAGCCCAGACTGCCCGTCAACGAGCACTTGACATTCTCCCCTGACTGTGTCGCACGCTCGAAGATGAACCCATTCTCACTTGAAGCAAGGAACGTGTTCTGGAGTGGCAGATCGAAGTCCTCCGAATGGTCCTCCCAGGTTTGGGAATGCGGTTCGTCTGAGACAGTAAGGAAATTAAGGGTTCCTGAGGTCTGTGGAAGCGAAAGGTTGGGAATGGCGGAGGTGGGACGGTGAAGGAATCGCGCGCGGGTGCCCGTTGTTGGTGCGTTAGGGGAGTCGATGGAGATGCTGCCTCGAGATGGGTCACCTGCTGTTATTCTATATACGCGATCAATCTGTGAAACTCCTTCAGCAAGGGGATTAATCTTGGGAAGTGTAGGAGAACAAACTTTTCCATCTGAAGATAATACGCCAAGGGAGAATTGCTCCTCCTGTTCGAACGAGCCCGACACGTAGGTATTCAGCCCCGACTGCTTGATGGCGGAGAGCAGCAGTTGAGTAGGGTTGTCATCGTTAAGCATATTCACCATGTTACCCTCACTCTGGGTGACCGTCATGACTCCGCCCAGTTTCCGGACATCAAGGAAGTCAACTCCGAGTCGGAGCTTGGAGTTTGTGACCTGTGTAAGAGCTAGACCGACAGCTCCAGAGCTAAATATGTCTTGGTTGTGAAAGAGTGTTACAGGTCGGCCTGTTATGAAGGGTGTGGATGAGGCGAGAAGTCCTAGCTAGCAAGTATCAGTCGAAAAGTATCAGGGGTAGTTGGAGAGGATCAGACCTTGTTAACGTTAGGTAAATTTTGAAATGAAGAGAGTAAGCCTTCTGGCTTAAGGTCACTCAGATATAAGATGCCCTGAATCCCAGTAGGACTTGGAATCCGAGTTGAGGATTGGTTCCGGGAAGTAGGTCTGGGACTCACTCCAGCGTCCGAAGCTCTTCGGGCAACGAAGTGCTCTGATTATCCTTCCACACATCCTCCCAAGACATGCCTTCGTTTAGAGAATATTCCTTATCCTCGCCTTCCTTCCTTCTAAACGCATGCCACCTCCCAACCTGCGTCTCCTCCCTTCCCGGGATTGTCGACCGGAACGTTTTCACTGCCTGCGAATCAAACACAGCGACAGACAACGACGCAACATCATCCGCTATACTCGTCCCATTAATTCGTGTTCTGTCCAGTGGTCCCGACAGACATCCAACGGTCCGTGTATTTTCGAAGTTCATGAGCTGGTTCACAGCGCGTCCCAGGTCCTGTGAATCCGGGATATTGGCAGAGAGGGCAAAAAGCAGCGTCAAATTATGGCCTGCATACTGTTTGCCCAAGGCCTGGATTCTAGAGAATAGGGCTGCTGGTAAGCGGGAGAGGTGCGTGGAGAGATGGAGTGCCATGGATGCTTACCTATGGGTGTTTGTTGCACTGACAACTGCTTGGAATGTTCTTCTCACGCTCAGGTTGATTTATTCCTCCACGTCGTAATGAGCGAGGCTGCAGACACATATCCCTCGTTGCTCTGGGTAGCGTATGGGTTTCTGAAAACATTTGTGCAAGCTGACACTGATCCGTGCTTAGTATTCCCTCCGTTCTCATCCTCTCTGCGTACTTTGCGAACAAATGGTACAAAAAGTACAAGCTCAAAAAATATGGTATTGGTAAAGGCGGTGTGTGTTCTTTGTCTTCCCCTTCCTTCAGCACGACTCACTTGTCGGTTTGACATCCCAGCCCCCGGATTCCAGACAAATGTCAAACAACTCCGCGTTACACCAGAAATCGCAGAACGACTCCGTCGGGGCGAATACGTCAGTGCCGAAGAAATAACCGCTGCCGTCGCTCGTGCAGAGGAAGAGGCTAAGAAGCGGCCACCGCAAGGTGTCATTGAGGTCGGGTTTGGCCCGCGAGACACATCAATAACATCGAAGGAAGAACCCGTGAACGAATGGTTACCGGAGAATATAACTAATCCCAAGAAGAGAGGGAAAGCGAAGCGCAGGTGATACAGGTTAATTTGTGAGTGTGTGGAACTTGGAGAAGCTGCGGATAGTCCTAACACATATAGCAATTATATGTATATTTCCGTACTAGACAAGCACAAGACCTTGCTAGATACCCAGGAGGCCCTTTCATCACCCTACTTGAATGTATGCGACTGGTTACCACCCTTAAATTCACTATGTGCCTTGGGCGGTGCAGGGAAATCTCCAAGGAACTGTCGACCTACCCAGGCCAGTCAGTCAACTACCCATCGCGAGTACACAGAAATACACACCCTTGGCTTTTTTCTGTTTCTTCATCGGCTTCCGATCCTCCGCATCTGGATTATCATCCAGAATGTTTGGCACACTCGCGAAATCAAACGGTTCTGCCTCCATAGCACTCTCACCGCTAGTAGGCTCCCCTTTAACCTCTGTGCCTCTACTCTGGCTCCCACCTGCCGCGCTGGCCCTGGTCCTTTTCCGCTTCTTTGTTTTCGATTGCCCGACAACCACGATCGTGTCTTTTTCTTTTTCTTCAACGATAGTAGTGGTTTTCGTGGTTTGGCGCTGCGCGGCTGGGACAAATGGAATCTCGATTTGCATGCCTGTCGCCTCTTCGAGTACTGTCGTTGCAGAAGATGAAGTTTTTGAATCTTGACCAACGACTGTGGGAGTTACCACCGTCTACGTTAAAATATGAATTGAGTTGTCTATGTTGGGAACTGTAGGTGTGGTCTGGACTAACCTTGGGCACTGTGGGGACGATCACCAGCGTACTGTTAATCCTCGCAACAAGCTCTTGGAATCGGACCGAATTCGATGGCGCCTGCTCCTTTGGTGTTGAGCTAAGGTTGCCAATGTTGCCAAAAAGCGCGCTCCGTGCCGTGGCATAAGTTGAGATAGTTGGTGGTGGTCGTGCTTGAAGCTTTCCAAATAACGATGAAGACGCTTTGAGTATTTCACTCGTTTTATCCGCACCTGCGCAGAGTCAGCAAACACTGAGACACTTGGCAAAAGTTAGGACTTACCCCACAACTTCTCGGTAGATTCCTTCGGACTCTGTTCGACTTGAGCTTGCTCCTCCCTCACCTCTATATTCACATCCGATTTCTCCTTCATACTTTCCACCTTTTCCGCCTTCACCTCACCTTCATCCCCACCAAGACTACTCTTCACAGCATCCCTGATGGCATCCAACAACTCCTTCGCACGTCTCTTAACCACCGCTGGCACCGAACTCCCAAACACCCTCAACAACGCGGCGAGGTCCCCCGGGGGAGCTTCCGCAATCCTAAACAAAAACTGGTTCGGAAGTACATACCGCGTACTCTCATCCTCCTCTCTCGCGACTTTCTCGCGCCACCAATGAACGGCTTTATATACCGCCTTTTGCATCGCGAGGATATTGTTACCTGGAGAAGGGGATGAAGACGCGGTGAAAAAGGGCTTGTTCCACTTTTTCGCAAGGGTGTCCCATCCGTTCGATCCACTCCCGGAAGTGTGGTCATAGGGTTCTTTGGTATAGACCCGGAGAGAAGTTTCGGCCGAGCGTGCGAGGACGTGGTTTATTAGAGCGTGTGCGGGGCTTGTGGATATACTGACAGTAGGTGGTGGAACGGAGAGCTGTTGTGTAGAGTTGGAGGAAGAGCTTGGCGTGGTGGTGGGATTGGCAGAAGATGGAGGAGATGAAGACCGGGAACGGGAGGTAGCTCGATCTAGAAGAGCGTTTCGGAGGTTATCGTAGATAAAGAGGAGGAAGTGTGTGTCTGAACGAGCATATTCGAGCATTTCTTCGGGAAGTGGTCTGGAAGGAGGTTCGGACTGATGATTTTAGACTTAGATTAGAGGAAGCATACCGAATCCGCCAGTCAGCGAGCTGGTAGCGTTTGTCGGGGATGTAATCGCAGTACATTTCAAGGAGGTTTGCAAGTCCATGCCGAGGAAACTCTATCGGAAGGATCAGCGGGGTTCAGATAAGTGGAGAAAGGATTTACCGAGTAACTTGGATGCGTGGAACGTATCAAACAGATTCACGACATACAAATTGAAATCCTGCTGCAACCACACGATATCACTCTCCGCACCATGAAAGACCTTCACAATCTTCGGGTCCGTGAACACTTCATTCAACGCCTCCATTTCATCCCGTAGTGAGATAACGTCCACAACGAAATCCTCCTCCCGCGTGCTGATTTGCATCAAGCATAGAAAACCAGAGTATGAACGATAGCTGTGGTGCTCCAAGTCGACGGCAATTTCGGTAGCAGAGCGCAGTTTGGTGAGCATGGTTTGAAGAGTTTCGGGGGTCGAGACCCAGGTAAAGGGCGTCTCGGAGAGAGGAAGGGGAGGGGTTGGGTTTGTAGTGGCATAGATGTGGGATGGGTAGGTTATGTGGTTGATTTCGTAGCGATAGGGATGGTTGGCCCTAGAGCACAAGCTCAGTTCGCGAACGACAAAAAAGGGAAAATACGTACACCAAGGCAGAGTTGTCGCTCATGCTAACATCTTCATTTGCGTCGGTGTAAACGTGCCCTAGAGGCACTTTTGCGTTGTATTTGTGGGAGAGCGATGGATACCATGGCGCATCGCTGTTGTCCGCTTTCCGCTTGAATGAGAGTTGCGGTTTTGCAAGGTGGGAGGCGTGATGTATCGCTGGGTCTAGGACCCCCTTAGGGGTTATTACTTTCTACAGGGAAATAGTTGGTTCTAGGACAATATGCGGAGAGACATGAACCGTACTCGTTTTTGAGGTGCAGTGGCAGCAGCAGGGGGGTTGATAGCAATTACAGGTGCCTTATTCCGACCCAACACTTGATCAAGGCATGTGTCCTAAGTCTTCTCAATGACCGATTCGTGAGTTGAATGATAACTAAAACCCACAGTGCGTTCGAATAACTGGTCCATGACATCTACGACAAGTGAATGAAAATTGTCCACAACATCATCCTGATCTTCTAATCGTGCTTTACCCTTCCCTTTCACAGCTTGGGTATCTAGAGAAGATGAGAAGTCGAGGAGTTTGTTGGTGAGGTTGAGGACACGGGAGGAAATGGCGTCGACATCGTGCGCGAGCTCGGTGTCGATGGAACGGTAGAAGTTGATGTCGGCTGGGAGAGTGGCGGCACTTCGAGTTGCCTTGAGTGCATATGTTTGAATTTTTGTGTTGTAGTCATCAAAAGACGAGGACGCTACGCCGGACGAGCTCGACGGCGGGTTGTCCATACTCCAGGAAGATAGTTTGCATGCAAAATCCTGGATCTCGCACATCAAATCACATGACGATGGTCCTGACACAGCTACTTATAGCTACTTATCTGTGACAAGTCCCAACATTCCTGGGCTTCATCATGATATGCACGCAAATCTTTACTGCCTACTTGTCCCGTAAATATGTAATCCCTCTCCCCAGTCTAGTAGCTATACGAAGTCAAACTTATCCACCATTTCATGTCAACTTGGATGCGATGGCGCGAATCTCTCTACTCGTGGTCGTCACGCTTAAATATAGAGGCAGCCATTCACACCGCATGTTTCCGTGAATTACAGCTATTTGACTTCGTTCATAGAGGTATATGCTAGGCTCCCGTTCGGCATTCATTGCCCATCATTAGACAGGTGGACTCCAAATTGTTGGGCGATTAGGTCAAGTCGATGACCTCCATGAACACATGACTCTGTTCCTGTTTGACTTCTTTCTTTGTTTCTACCCTTGCCAGCACCTGATCGATTCTTGCCTAACCTCACAATGAATATATTAAATCCTCCAGGGCATTGTGAAAACCGGACTTACGCGCAAAGCTCGTAGCTCTTCTATGTCCTCCTCATCCTTTACTTCGATGGGCCTTGTTCTAGCTATGTCTGTCGTCGAGATTCTCCGTATCTTAGACGGTCCAACTTTGAGTTCTGCGTCGTTAGTTTTCTGGCGCTTCCGACGATTCGCGTTATGGTCTGCCTCTGGAGTCTTGTTTTCTACACGGTCTAACGGCGCAATTCCCTGGGCTCGAAGAAAAGCTTTCGCACCCAACATTATACAAGGCCACCTCTAGCTGGTCAAACAAACAAACTCACGCAAAGGCCTATACCGGAAAACAAACTTGGCCACCACACCCGTGCTTACACTCTTATCTTTGCGGAAACCCGGGTCTGCGCGTTGTTTGATTGGTCCGAGGCTATGAAAGGACTTTAGCATCTTGAACTGTGCTAGTTGCGAATTCGATCACCAACCTAACGCATTCTTGGATTCCTTTTTTTCCTCGCTCGGGGATCAGCCTCTGTTCAAGTATTTCTAAACCTTGCCAAGAAGTAGTGGTTTTGGCCGAGGATTTTGAGCGAGAGGTAAAGGGGACTAGTTTTACACGGTCCACTGTGACAGTGATTGTACCCAAGCAAGCGAGGTCTGCTGATTGAATAGGCAACTCATCGTCATCTGTGCGCGTAACAGTGGGTTGATTATGATAAGGAAAGGTACGCCTGCAACACACCGACAACTTGTCCCTCTGAGAACATGAAAGACCGAGATGTCGTTGGTGTGGGGTAACACTCGGAAATAACGGCTTTGCGTTGAGGACAAAGACGTTGTTTGTATACCCTGAGGCCGTCCAGCTGAACATTGAACCTCACGAGAGTGCTAGCATCGTTTTTGATGTGAATGGAAAACTCCTTGAATCATCATGTTTGGGTAATTGAGGTAAATTGAGGCTCTGAGGAACGCGTACCTTTCCAACTTGGGATGGAATCCAGGAGGATACCTCCTTATTTGCGTCTTCGACTTGCGGCTGGAATTCTTGTAGAGGCTGGCCATCGACGTGTATCGCGACAGATATGTCACGGTAAGTCAGCATTCGTTATGTTTGCAGGAAACGTGGTCGAATGTTTCGTCACGCTCTCATGCACCCTGTGACAGACGCGTCATATACTGTCGGGTAGCAATTCAATATTTAATATTCAATATTCGATATTCGATACTTCACATTCAGGTTTCCCGTTCTGCATCATTGGAGACACTGACTTACGTCCAGCTGGAACGAGTGTTCAGCGTTCAACGTTCAACATTCAATAACCCCTCGTCGTTTCAGCCACTGCAGATCCACACTTCCTTGATCCTCGTTCCTGAGAGAGCGAGCCATCTGCGATTTCTGGATCGCATCAAACGTCCGATGGGGAGGCTGAGTACCTGCTGACGACCTTTCGTACCAGGCACATGATGACAAAGTTTGCTGCCCCAGTTCTAGCTTTAAGCCTCAAGCTAGCTTCAGCGCTCCCTTCGAGTGGAAACCTGCAGATGACGTCACGTATTGTCGCTGTGCAAGGAGCAAGGGCCATTGAAGTGACATCATTTTGTACACTCCTCGAGATATTTAAATCAAAATACGGCAATGCTATAGGAGGACAAAAACCCATGAAGATCCACGACGAACCACACCTACCAAACGCAAGGGACATCCTCCAGCCTACTCTATTTCTTAATCTCTTCATCACATGGGCGGCATATTGGTACCGTAACATTCTAACCTCCCATGTTGGCCACCCATGCATCATACGTTCCACTGGCCAGGTCGTCAGGGAGCAAATGCCCCTAAATAAGCGCCTGAGGTTGTTGATCCTGTTCTCACCTCTTTTTGAATGGATCGATCGCCTGCATGTTTTCAGGTGGTATCTCCACCACGAAGCAGACGTATCAGGAGCGTACGAGACCTCGAGCGAATCGCGGAAGGATATTCCCATCTTCATCCAGCAGTATGGCATCGATATGACCGCTTTCGAACCAAGCGATCCAAATGAATATCGATGTTTCAACGATTTCTTTACGAGAGCACATAAAGAGGGTTCCAGACCGTTAGCAGAACCAGGAGACGACTCTGTCACGGTCTCGGCGGCGGACTCCCGTCTTGTTGTTTTCGATACCGTCAACCTAACAAAGGCGTTTTGGATCAAGGGCCGCCACTTTTCCATTACTACGTTGATGGGAGGGGACGACATAGCCGAAAAGAAAGCGCAGAAATGGAACGAAGGAAGCATTTCCATCTATCGACTCAGTCCGCAGGACTACCACCGATATCATTCGCCCGTCGCAGGTCGCGTAACTTGGATTCGTCATATTCCAGGCAATTATTATGGCGTTGACCCCATGGCAGTGCAAAGTGATGTACCCGTCTTGAGCACAAACGCACGCACTGCCATTATCATCTCTACTCCAAAATATGGGGACGTCCTGTTTGTTGCGATTGGGGCAGAGGAGGTGGGTAGTGTCAGAATTGTCCTGAAGGAGGGTCAGGAACTCAAAAGGGGAGACGAGGTTGGCCAATTTGCGTTCGGAGGAAGTTCGATCGTAGTCTGCTACGAGCGTGGGCGAGTGGATTGGGATGAGGATGTGCGAGAGGCTAGCTTACTCGGCTTCATGATGGACATCAAGGTCAAAGAACGGATCGGTAAGCTAATTGTCGGAGCTAAATGATCACTTTCTTGAAACTCGCCGATGTCAACCATTCATCATCACTTTGGGTTGTCATGCTTCGTATGTGACCTTATGAGACCACGAAATCTTGCAATCTGTCTTGGGCTCATGTCCACGGAAGAACATTCAAGACGAGAGCCTGTTTACGTAGTTTATGTAATGTATTCGTTTTATCATCGGACTCGCTTACTGTATGTCGTTCACTTCTCACTAGGCTAATTTTGGAACCCTCCTTTTGTATGATTCCCACCAGATTGGCTATAAAACAGTGACTTTCTCATGTATGCGGCAGTCTTCTTTCTTACCAGCTGATTTCGGCCACTGGGTTTGGTCACAATGGCCTACAACGCCCCCATGACCATAAGACAGGACTACTTCGAGAGCCTTAGCCTGCCAATCGTAGAATATCAGCAACCGCGGGGACTGGATACAGGCATGGATCCGTTACAGGAGGATCCTGAAAAAAAGCCAGCAGAGATCAGGGCAGATATTGAACACGTCCCAGTGAAAGACGATCCAAGGCAATGGTCGCCTTTCCGCAAGGTCAGCCTAATCCCTTTTTACGAATGAGTTGAGCTCACCGGTGATACTAGACGGTAGCATTATTACTAATTTCTGCCGCTTCTATGACCGTAGGGATATATTCCGCTATCCAAAACCGTGTGTTGGCCAGCCCCGACTCAAACGATGTCTCACCTTTGGAATAGCGGCGGTGGCGGAGATGGAGCAAGATCTGCCTGCTACAAGCTCCCAATTCAGCTTGAGCATTTCGCTTTTCGTCCTTGTACAGGGTTTCGCACCGATTGCATGGAGCGCGATAAGCGAAATCAAGGGAAGAAAGGTGTGCATCGATTGCAACCCTCCGGAGTACGAACGTATTAAGTATGCAGTTGGTATACCTACTGGCTTTGGTCCTCACTACCTCTGCATCTGTTGTTGTTGCCCTGAGTCCGAACGTTGGACTGTGAGTCACGTTCTCGCTGTATATACATGGTTTTGACATTAATCATTCAATGTAGTGTGATAGGGTTCAGGTGTATCCAGGCAATAGGGCATGTCCTTCACCATCCTACGCAAAAAATAGTTGTAACGATCATTAATCCCTCGTGTGTTCAGATCGAGCGCTTTTCTGGCCATTGGGGCTGCTACTCTCGCCGACATCTATGAACCACATGAGCGTGGAACGAAGGCAAGGCTCTTGATTGCGACTATCACCACTCGTTGAATTGAACCGCTCAAGATGGGGATATACTACACTGCCCCTGTACTTGGCCCAGTACGTTGTTCCATGTGTTTTCTGCCACCCGGTTCTGAACACTAGATCCGTGGTCATCAATCAGTCATTGGGGCCTATCCTGGGAGGCGGGCTGACGTCTTGGCTTGGTTGGCGATCCATCTTCTGGTTTTGTGCCATCATTAGTGGAGTATGCTTATTTGCATTCCTCATATTCTTCAAGGATACATTCAGAAAGGAACGAAGTCTGACATACCAGGCCATTTTGACGCAGCGGCTGAAGGAGAGAGCGAAGAAGTTCGAGTCCGAGCCCAGACCTGAGGGGTTCTCGACAGGAGTCACAACGCAGGGAGAAAGCCGGTCTCAGGGTACAATTAACCGCGCAACCGGAAATGAACTAAACGGAATCAGGATTACACTCCGAGACGTCAATCCATTCCATCCTATTTACCTTGTTCTCGGTCGCTGGAACAATGTGGCAATGTTATTCGTAACCGGTGAGGTCATCGCACTGAATCCCTCACAATCATGTTGAAAAGATCTCAGGTATCATGTTCGCATGGCAATTCACTATCACATACACTATTGCACGCACTATGAGCTCAAAATACCATTATGACGCTTGGAAAATTGGCTTCACGTCCCTGGCTTATGGGATAGGTGAGCCCTGCCTAAACACACCCATCACAATAATCATGGTCTGAAATCTGCATGTTTGTTCCCAGGGTGTTTTTTCGGCAGCATCATAGGTGGTAGGTTGTCGGACCTCGTATTGCAGAGAATGAAGGCAAAGAACGGGGGTGTGAGCGAACCAGAAGTCAGTTAATCTCCTCACTCCTCGTTAGGTTCACTTACGATCATCTTTACTCATGCCTCAATAGATGCGTTTGAGGAGCACAATACCCTTTGTATTTGTCCTCCCCGCGTTTATTGCGGCAATTGGATGGATGACGCAGCAACATGCACACATTGCAGCCGTCATCACAATGCTCTTCGGAGGAGGCTTTTCCTCCGTGTGCGTATTTTTTGCTTTTCATGTTCACCGAACAGAACAATAATGTAATTGTGGCTCGTTGCAGCATGATGTACAGTAGTATCCTGGCGTATCTCGTGGATGCCAATGCTGGGAGATCTTCCAGCGCAGTGGCTACTAACAGCATATTCCGTGGCCTGTGCGCCTTTATCAGCACTGAGGTAGCTGTGCCAATGCAGGTATGTATCCGCACCCGTCCCAGCATAGCTAAATGAGTGTTACTCACACAATACTTCGACAAGGATCGATTGGGAGATGGTGAGTCGCTCCAATCTGACATCACTAACGGCAGTTGAATGGGTTCGCTAGGTTGGATGTACACCGTTTGGGCTGGAATTGTCCTGCTTTCAGGCTGGCTTTCTGTCTGGACATTTTACAAGGGCGCGGAATGGAGAAAGAATGCTGAAGAGAAAGAAGTGCGCCCTGAGACAGATGGATGAGACCGCACCAAACTAGACGTAATGCATGATGCATAATAACACCCTAGTTTATGTTGGGCATGATGTCGCCAAAATCCGTCCTCACCATGCTCGCAGTTAGCCAGCATTGTCACCCACCCACTCACCTCGTTTTTTCACTCTTCGAAGCGACTTCGCCGTGACAAGCACAAATAACTTACTACTCCCCACGGGCCATACAACAAGCCATTGAGTTGGCTCCGATTGTCTATGAACAAAATGCTTCACTGGATCGGAGAGTGCTCGAAGAAGCAGGCCTCACCTACATAATTGATCCATGAGGCTGTATCACGATGGTTATGCAGGGTTTTATCCAATTAAAAATAGCAATACGGAGCATCGGCTTCGGATATGAACGGCATGAAAGCAAGAGGTAAAATGCGGCTTATTAACTGTTTTTGCGATTGGTCATCGCGAACGAATCACGAACAACTTATCCCGCTTAACTCGACAAACAATTTCCGGAAAAGAATAAGCCGCAGAAGCCGACGGTTACTACCACGTGCCTAGATATTGTCACTTTCTCATTTTCTACTTGCTACTTTTATGCTGACAACCCTGAAGCACCATATTCTGCTTTCGGTATCTGCGGAAGATGCGACACATGTATACGGCTCCCGTACCGTCATCATATATATATAAGAAATGTTTTCTTACTAGAAGTCTCACCATTTCCCGGTGCCCATTGCTCCGGGGCATTAGTCCCCTCGCTGCTCGACTAGGCTTCACCTACGCTCACACTAGACACCTCCCCTCGTCCTTGTCGGCTCCAACTTTGTGATGTCGAAGGAAGTCATGAATACACCGAAATCTCTCGATAAGGCAACACCTGACCAACATCCCGAGAATCCTCGACAGGGTACTGTCGACAGCACAACACCAACTACGGTGGACATCGAACATGCCCCCGTCCAGGACGATCCTCGCCATTGGTCGCCCTTTCGGAAGGTATGACAGCTCCCGGATCTCCTCACCCACCTTAGAATTTGTATTGATTTTTGATCGTGTGTTCAGAATTTTAGTCTATTTTTGATCTCTGCCGCTTCAATGATTGCCGGATTGGCAGGAAATATCCAGAACCGTAAGTCCTCAGGACCATTGGTCAGTTTCAGCTCGGGCCAGGGGAACGTTTACCGCCTTCACTTTATAGCCGCCGTGGAGGAAATGGAAGAGGAGCTCCCTGCGACAAGCGAGCAGTTCAGCTTGAGTTTGTCTTTATTCATCCTCATACAAGGGGTGATCCCGCTAGCGTGGTGCACAATCAGCGAAGTCAAGGGGCGGAAGGTACGCGAAGCTCTTAGGCATCGGCTGTGGATTGAAGATCTTCCAGCTGGTGTACGTGGTGTCGTTGGCCTGCTTCACCATTGCATCTATCGTCGTTGCGATTAGTAAACACGTGGGACTGTAGGATTCCTTTCTTCCCCTCACCATCGTTGGCCTCATTTCCCCACAGCGTTATTGCTTTTCGCGCTATCCAAGCTGCAGGGTTCGCGTTTTGTCCAAAGTTTCAATGGATCTTGATCTGAATTTTGCCAAGGTCGAGTGCGGTAATCGCTATCGGAGCGGCGACGCTCGCCGACATCTTTGAGCCCGCGGAGCGCGGGACGAAGGTAAGCATTCATACGGGTTCCCCCGATGTTCGTACTCCAATTGACGATACCCGATACTATAGATGGGAATTTACTGCATTGCACCCCTCCTTGGTCCTGTGAGTGCGAACTTTCGGACCAAGACCATCACAAGACATTAACTTCCTACTCTGCATATGACAGGCGATCGGCCCCATCATTGGCGGTGCGTTGACAACGGGCCTTGGTTGGCGGTCAATCTTTTGGTTTTTATGTATCGTTTCCGGAGCGAGCTGGTTATCCTTCCTCCTGTTCTTTCGAGATACCTTCCGCAAGGAACGAAGCCTTACTTACCAGAACGTCCTCAAGAAACGTCTGCAAAACAGGACAAGTATCGACGACCACGTTATTTCGCCGAGTACAACCGCACCGACGAGCACCGTCGATCTTCACCACGGAGATCTCGAGAAGGCGAAGGAAGACGCCACCGCCGCAACGGTTCACCAATTTGAAAGAAATTTATCCCTAAAGGATGTTAACCCATTCAAGCCCATCGGAAGCGTTCTGCGTCGTATCAACAACTTGGCCATTCTACTTGCATCTGGTGAGCTGTTGAGATCATCTGAACTGAAAGACCCGCATCCATATTAAGCGATACTTCCAGGCCTTATGTTTGCGATGAGCTTCATGATGAGCTATACGAGCTCACGAACTCTTAGTATATCCTACAATTATAATGCCCTGATGATTGGCGTTATCACCATTTCCTATGGTTTAGGTGCGAAATTGACTCTCCTTTTGCTCGCATATTATTAACGCATATACAGGGTGTGTCGTGGGCAGTTTATTAGGAGGCCGCTGGTCTGACTATAAGTTAGCAAAACTCAAAGAAGCGAATGGAGGAAGAAGCTACCCTGAGGTGAGTTATTCTACCCCCTCCTGGCCAAGAGGAGGATTACTGATTGTCCCAACACCTTCTTAGATGAGGCTGAAAAGCACCACGCTCGGTGTCTGGATGCTTCCTCCATGCATTGTCGCCTTTGGGTGGGTATGTGATCGTCGAGTTCATGTCGCAGCCCTCTGTGTGTTACTCTTCGCGGCTGGCTTCTTCTCCATGTGAGGAATGATTCAACAGAATTTGCTAGTTCATTGAAACTCACAATGAGAACCGCTAGATGGACGTACGCAAGCGCTCTAGCGTATATCGTTGATGCCAACAATGGCAGGTCGGCGACCGCCGTTGCTACTAATTCAGCGTTTCGTGGGGTCTTTGCATTTATTGCCACAGAAATCGCAGTGCCTATGCAGGTTCGTTCACTCCGCTCGTTGTTACTGGCCTGGTTCGATTCTGAGTTCTGTTTCAGGATGGTCTTGGTGATGGTGAGTCTGGTCTGTATTCGGTATTTGTGAAGTGTTGACTCTAAGGCAGGCTGGCTTTACACCGTCTGGGGGTTTATGATGGGTGTCAGCGCTGCATTGATCCTTTTGGTTTCGTGGAAGGGCCAAGAGTGGCGTAACCGGGCTGAAGAACGTGAGGCACGAGAGAGCGCAAGTGATGGACAAAAGTGATATACGTCCATTCTTCGCAGTGCGAGCTGGTGTGACTTTATTCCCTATTGGTGGATCCATAATGTGTTCGCATTATTTGACATATCCATACCAAGATGCCTTATGTACGCGCGCTAGACTAGACCTTAAGCTTTAAGTATTCGATAGGCCTTTAAACTTTATAGTTGACAGATACAATATTATAGATTTACTCCCATGCAGCTCAGGCTGGTTTCTCTGCCTTCATTAGTCCTCGTCGACACTGATCTCTTCGTCGCTACCCTCTCCTTGTTCGCTCTCTACTTCGATGAGATCATAAAGCCCAAAACAAAGATGGCAACATACTTATATCAGATCTTCTCCACACCATCTTCCATTCAGTTCTCGAGGGGCCCTGGTACTCAAAACAGAGCTTGGACATCGTTCCGCATATGTTTGAGAATTTGGCGAAAGGGCGCCGCCGAACACGTTCCCCCGGTAGTTGAAAGTGTTAAGCAGTTCCTTAAAATCCCTAAAAGAGGATATGCGGGTAGGTATCAGGATCCATATAGCTACGAAAATGCTCCTGAGCCGGTCGGGAGAAGATGTGTTTTGCCTGGCATTCAACGTTCAGGGTTGACAGTGCCTCATTGAGAGCCGCAACTTGACACGATCGCTGATTCTCAGAATATTTTCACTGTGCGAGTCACCAAAACTGTGATGTAAGCTGTTGAATAAATCCCAACACGCGGAGGTTATAGGACACCGTCTGCACAGAAGCACTGAGCGTCTTGAAGCTGGCGACGTCATTCTGGCGAAGACGCGTAAAGGTGCGCGTGACAAATGACTGATCGCGTCGTGTCACAGCGTGTTGGGCGTCACGAGGGTGTGAACCAGCCCATCATCTCATTCATTAACCTTTAACTCTGTGCATTATTATCCTCTCAGGAAATGTACATCAAGACTCTCACCATCCAGGGCTTCAAGTCCTGTAAGCGCTCTCTGACACAATACTCTACTCGACTGATCTCAACTCCTGCAGACCGCGACCAAACACAGATAGAACCCTTCTCTCCCCGGCACAATGTAGTTGTCGGCCGCAATGGATCTGGAAAGAGTAACTTCTTCGCGGGTTCGTCGTCATCTCTTGTACGCCAAAGATTGGATGCTTATATACTCATCGTCCTTAGCAATTCGCTTTGTCCTCTCTGATGCCTACACTTCTATGTCTCGTGAGGAACGCCAGGCCTTGCTGCACGAAGGTGTTTCTACAACTACCACTCTGTCTGCATACGGTATGGCTCGCCATGTTGCACCTTCGCCAACAACTTACCTATGTTTCAGTTGAGATCGTTTTCGACAACTCTGACAATCGTTTTCCAACGGGTCACGATGAGGTTGTCATTAGACGAACCATCGGTCTCAAGAAGGATGAATACAGTTTAGATCGCAAGAGTGCAAGTAAAGCAGACGTCATGAATCTGCTTGAAAGCGCTGGTTTCAGCAAATCAAATCCTTATTACATCGTTCCTCAAGGTCGTGTAAGTAAAAGCTCTTCACATGAAACTTATTATGCTCAACTCCTGGCAGATTACCGCACTTACCAATGCCAAAGATCATGAGCGGCTCGCTTTATTGAAGGAGGTTGCAGGAACTAAAGTCTACGAACAGCGACGAGCCGAATCGCTCCGTATAATGGCCGAAACGGATGCAAAGCGCACTAAAATCAACGAACTGTTGGATTATATCGAAGCACGGCTGCAAGAACTCGAGGAAGAGAAAGAGGAGCTGAAGGAGTTCCAGGACAAGGACAAGGAAAGACGGTGTCTGGAGTATGCTTTGTACCAACGGGAGCTGGAGGAGGTTACGGAGACGCTTGCAGAAATTGAAGATGAACGAAAAGCTGAGCTCCATGGCGCTAACGTACGTCGGGAGCGGTTTAATGTCAGGGAGAAGGAGATTCAGGTGGGCATTTTAGCTCGTTGATAAACGACCTCTAAAGTTCTTTTAGAGTTTAGAGAAAGATATTTCAGAAGCCACCCATTCACTTGAGACAATTAATCGCTCTCGTCAAGATGCCCAAGACGAACTTACCGATTTTATTCGTTCAAGGACTGAACTCGAGTGCTTGGTTGAGGACCTGAAGGCTGCTGGCCAAAATGCAGGTGGAAAACGCGAAGAACTTGAAGTCGAGCTCTACAACACAAGGCAAGAAATTGGCGTGAAGGAGGCGGCGCTGAACAACATTATACCTCAGTGGGAGCAGCAAAGGAATCTGGAGACCTCGGAAAAGCGAAAACTCGACGAAGCCAGCACAAGACTGTCCACGCTGTTTGCCAAACAAGGGCGCGTGTCCAAGTTCCGGACCAAGGCCGAACGCGATAATTATCTTCGAAATGAGATCGCTTCCATGTCGGATTATCTGGCTGGCCAAGCTGCGGCTTTGGAGGCAGCGAAGGCAGATCTCGAGAGTGCTCGGAGGTCAGAAGTCGAATTGCAGCAGCAGATGATGGGGGTCCACGAGAGGATTGAGGAAGGACGGAGAAGAGGAAAAGAGTTGAGCGAGGAGATATCGGCCCTTAAGGAGCGGCAAATAGAGAACACGGAGAAGAGGAAGGACCTTTGGAGGGAGGATACAAAGTTGGATAGCTTGGTCAAGCGCGCCGCTGATGAGTTAAGGACAGCTGAACGTGCTCTTGCTAGTATGATGGATAAGGTACGTTTCACATTCTATCAATGATTTAGATCTCACATCGGCATCAGGACACAGGCCAAGGTCTTCGTGCTGTTGACAGCATTGCTGAACGTTATAATCTCCCAGGGGTTTATGGACCATTATATCGTCTGTTCGACGTGGTTGATCCTAGATACAACATCGCTGTCGAGCTCACAGCAGGGAACAGGTGAGCAAGTTCGAACATGTGTAGAATTTGAAACTGAGGCTTTCTAGTTTATTCCATGTTGTAGTCGATACGGATGAGACAGCCTCTCGAGTACTTGACGTTATGCTCAAGGAAAAGACAGGTCGTGTCACGTTCATGCCTCTCAACCGCTTGAACCCTCGAAATCCGCCCACCCCTAATGAAGATGACGCTGAGCCCTTGATTGACAAGCTGCGGTATGACCCGAAGTTCGAAAGAGCATTCCAACAAGTCTTTGGCAAGACATGTGTTTGTAAGGACTTGTCCATCGCAGCCTCCTATGTTCGGAGCCATGGGATCAATACGATCACACTCGACGGTGACAAGGTCGATAGAAAAGGCGCGTTAACTGGAGGCTACCACGATGTTCGTCGATCGAGGATTGAGGGTATCAAGAACGTGACGACGTGGCGGGTCAAGCATGATGCCGACCGAAAACGTTCTGAGGAAGTGAAGCAGGCCATCTCAAAACTGGAACAGGAAATCACAGCCCTTGCCGGAAAGATTACGGTACTGAATGGCCAACAGGGGCAGATCAGGGAGTCGAGGGACCAGATGACTGAGGAGGGGATGATGCTTTCGAGGGAAAGGGAGAGAGTCAAAGCGAGGATAGTGAAGTTGGAGATGGATATAGACGAACTGGAAATCGAGCAGCATTCACTACAGACAAAGATTGCTGGGTATAATCAGGAGTTGGTCACTCCTCTGTCTAATGGACTCACGGCTGAGGAAGAACAACTCATCGTTGCTTTAGGAAAGGAGGTTGAGAGAAGAAAGAAGGAAATGTTGGAATTGAGCAAACGGAGGAATCAGGTTGGTCGCTTGTCCTTGTTGGTATTGTCCGTGATTTGTTGATATCGTCGGTATTTCAGCTCGAAAGCCAGAAGAACTCGGTTGAAATTGAACTCAAGGAAAGCTTGCGACGTCGCGAGGAAGATCTTCAGGCTAAGCTTGAAGCTCTTGGTGATCCGGCAGATGACGGTACAACTACCGCCGATGATTTGGAGTCACGAACCCGTGAACTCAGGGCTCTTAACACCTCTATTGATCTAATGTCGCGCCGAGTGAAAGGTCAAGACATATGCTGGACTAGGCCTTTTTGCTTGCTAATGGGTTGCCTTAGAGATGGAAAAAGAAGTCGAAAGCACGTCATCGAAAATACAAGAGTTACGGGTACAGTTGGAAAAGGTTCAAAACCAGCAATCTGAAGATAGTAGGGATATGTCTAAGCAGCAGAAGACGACCGAGCGATACCTCGCCAAGCGACAGATGCTTACTACTCGTAAGGAGGAGTGTAATAGGAACATTCGTGACCTGGGCGTCTTACCAGAAGAAGCATTCGAGAAGTATATAAACGAGCGGTTAGACAAGGTGCGCAAAGCTAACCATTATTCCTGGCCCCAGTCTAATTGCTGAGCGACGCCCTGTTCTCCCAGCTCGTCAAAAAACTGCACACGGTCAACGAGGGCTTGAAAAAGTTTGCTCATGTCAATAAGAAGGCTTTCGAACAATACAGCAATTTTACCAAGCAACGCGACCAGCTGCTGAAACGTCGTGAAGAGTTGGACAAGTCGGCTAGATCTATTGAAGACCTTGTGCAGGTACTTGACCAGCGAAAGGATGAAGCCATAGAAAGGACCTTCAAACAAGTGGCCAAGAATTTCGAGGAGGTTTTTGAGAAGCTCGTCCCGGCTGGGCGCGGTAGACTAATCATTCAGAGACGGATTGACCAGGATGAAGAGGTCGACGAGGACGCCGAGGAGGCCCAACAGAGTACCATAGATAATTATACCGGTGTATCTATCAAGGTGGGTGATATCCAGACGCGTTGACATTAGTGTTCACGGAAATGCAGGTTTCTTTCAACTCGAAAGTGGATGAGGGTTTGCGCATCCAGCAGTTGTCTGGAGGGCAGAAGTCCTTGGTAGCTCTGGCGACAGGTAAGGATATATATGCCTTTGCCAGTCTGACAAGGACGCTCAAATGTTCGCAGTGTTTGCTATTCAGAAATGCGACCCTGCCCCATTCTATCTCTTCGATGAAGTAAGGTTCCTGTCTGCATGGGTGTGAATGCATTTTACCTCACTTCTAGATTGATGCCAACCTCGATGCCCAATATCGCACAGCTGTCGCTTCCATGATCCAATCCTTGGCGTCGACTGCGCAATTTATCACTACAACTTTCCGACCAGAGATGCTTGTAACTGCGGACAAGTTCTATGGCGTATTGTTCAATAACCAAAAAGTGTCCTCAATCCGTGTCATTAGGAGAGAGGAAGCACAGGAGTTTGTCGATCAGGTGCGTATTGGTTGCTTCGCATCGGTTCCATGCTGAATTGCTGTGTAGGAAGCGCAGGCCCAATGATGGGATCCTGATACTGTTTGGCTGCTCTCCCGCCTCGGTATACCACTCCCAAAAATCATGTTCCTTGTTGTTTCTTGTCGGCCTGTAAACTAGCGTAATGTATCCACTTGTACTCGGTAATATGAACGGACTGGTTGTGATTTATTTTTGTCAGACGGAAACGATGAAGCACCCTGGTACCATCGATTCATAAACGTAGAATAAACGCATGTACAATAATATCCTATTGTCCCCAGCTTCGACAGCCCTTGCCCTGAACATTGGGTCATGTTTCATTGGTACCGGGGGGCAAAGTTGTAGTTGGTGTTATGTCTATAGAATCGGGGGCAAGGAAACGGACGTCAAGAGAACCTCTTCCTGGTCTGTCGAAGCCTTGTCTTGGTTCAGCATGCTCGATTCGAACGTCGCTTGTGACGGTGTTGGTATTTACACTGTCAAATAAACTGAACTGGAAGAACGTCCCTCGTTCCCAAAATTGTTCCGCAGCTCGTCGGGAACCCGGGAGTAGGTGAAGGAGCCAGGATGCACATCTTGGACGTCTGGGAAGCGAGTCAAGGTCCTGTGTCCAGTGCAGGTGCCCCGCTTTGCGGAGATTGAGGGTTATACGGGACATCATTGCCACAGTGATTCTGCGTCCTGGTCAGAAGGCTCGTAAGATATAGGGTTGGTGGCGGGCTTACAGTTGTTCTAACCTGAGAAGGAATAGGTAAGCTCCGGTCCAAGGTTTTAATAAGTGATATCTTACTGTGCCGCTATGTTCTTTGTTCCTTGTGGGGCACCGATGATCATGATCGTGAGGACGAGTGTCACTGAGACTATGACGCTGGGCAGGTGATTGAGCTGGTGGCTGTGCCGCTTTGGTAGATTATGTTCACCTGTAATATAAAATACCATCTTCAAAAAGACGTTGAACAATATATGACGCTTCTGCACGTCGTAGCGCTGGTACGGTCCGATATAAGGTGAGGCCAAATATGATTGTGTCATATAAGAGAGGAATCCATGCGGAGGACGAAGCCAGAACTCCACTGTATGGCTTACTAGAGTCGAAGACCATGCTACATGCTGCTCAATGCTCATATGGTGAACTGGGAGTGTTCCACTGCTATACAAAACTATGAGCTCACCATGAACGCCTGATCGAGGGTTATGAATGACAGCTGTGGAGAGTCAGCGCTTTCAGCCTTTCGTTTGGAGTGGGTGTGGAGACGTACGACCTGCATGAGAAATGAGCCAGGCATTGACGCCGGTCTCAATGATGAGGATCGTAGACAGTAGGACTGTGATCCAAGTTTGGTTCAAATAGATGGCTCGGATGCGAAGAAGCATCATGAGGCCTACAACTTCAACTGCGAGGGCGACAGTGCAACCTTCGTACTTTACAAATCTGGCACAGCTGGACGTCCACAGCAAAAAAAAAAAAGATGTGAGTTAATGGTTGCTTGGATCAGATTCTGCGAGATTCTCACGTCTAAAGATAAATTGAGTTGAGATAGCGTAAGGGAGAGGGCATAAGTATAGTACGCACTTCGGGAGTCCATGATGATGATAGATAGGCTGTTCGGTGGAGATCAGAGTTTGGGCTGGCAGTTCTTCAGGGTAGGGAATGCGCACCATGTAGGTTGATAATGAACCCGAGAGGTGTGAAGTAGCGGTTCTGTTCCGCAGATTGGTCTGGAGTGAGAGAAAGAAGGGATAAGAAAGAACTCACGAAGAAGAAGAGATAGATGACTGGTAAATTGAATTAGATCTTTCCACATGGGAAGACAGAA
Organism: Podaxis sp. C-F-92630; assembly: GCA_018524945.1. NCBI lineage: Eukaryota > Fungi > Basidiomycota > Agaricomycetes > Agaricales > Agaricaceae > Podaxis > Podaxis sp. C-F-92630. Next base: position 33,343 of record JAEUWS010000116.1, read on the forward strand.
GGGCACTTACAGGGACCTTTTCTACCTTTCCAGATGTATTCCACTTCATCTGCGAAGGTGTCGATGTGATCCCATACAAGGGCAGTGAAACTAGCGAAGCCTATGTACTTTGCTTCCCGGGTTTACTGTGAATCGAGGAGAGATGATTGGTTGGCATACATTGGTTTTTAGACTGGGTTATTTCCGGTTGGTGAGCAGGCTATGTGTGAGATTCGAAGGATCTTACGTCTCGAAACTGTCTTCTGCGGCCGATGGAAGAATCGTCATTTGAAGCTTGGTGGGCTGGCAGGTGGAAACGGTACGGAGGGCATTAAGGGAGAGTGCGGCGAACGTGTCCTATATAGCACAGACTAGTGGCGCTCATATGGTGGAGTATCAACCCGGTGATGTTTGGGTCGTGAAGGCCTTAAGGACGGTCCCTGTGTGCTAAAATAGAACCACATAGGACAGCATGAGATAGAGTGTTTGCAAATGCGAGAAAGGCGGAATCTGCCACGAGACGCTGTCAACATTCATTCAGCAGGCCAACGTAGCTCCCCGCTATGAGTGGAGGTAATGAGCGGTGGAACATCGATTGGAGCCACTAAAGCCGTAAGGAAAGATTCAAGGTATTTTGGATTGGAGGCAAAACGGTGAACGTGGACCGCCGAGGACCGACAGACCATCAGTAGATCAAGCCGAGATGCCGAGGTCAAGCATTCCGAAAAGGGAAACAGGGAGTTGTGCATACAACGACGAAGGTCACAAGCACCAAACCATCCGCCGGCACACCCTTCCCCCTCCTCAAGGTGAGTAGTTATGCCGGTTTCTTGTTCGATATTCTGTTGCAGATGTGTATGAGATGTCGTTCGGGTGGTTTTGGGGCCTATCGGAGGCGATAGAGAGATGGATGCGAGTATGGACCTATGGATGAGGGTTTTGATGGGGCCACTTGAGTTTTAGGACTGGGAGGCTGGATGCATACGCCATGTTCAATACCTGCTCTCTGATCATATTGTCGAAGTCAGGGTGCTGATTATCGTCACTTCGTTGCAGACTCGGATCCGTAGTAATGGCCACGACAAAATCAGCAAAGGGCAAGGCTGCCGCCAAGAGTGGGTTTTCATGGCGTTTGGATGGGTGGACGTGCGCTGAAGCTTGAGCAGCATCCGCCAAGGACAGCAAGGCCAAGGCCGCCAAAAAGGCAGCCCTCCAGGGAGTTCACTCGCACAGCTCGCGAAAAGAACGCTTCTCGGTGTCGTTCCACCGCCCCAAGACACTCAAGCTCGCGCGTGACCCCAAGTACCCCCGCAAGTCAATTCCTCATGCTCCTCGCATGGACCAGTTCCGCACCATTGTTTCGTGAGTGGGCTATTTCATGGGATTGCGCTGTATGGGTTGTTCTGAAAGTTGGGATATCAATAGACCACTGAACACCGAGTCTGCGATGAAGAAGATCGAGGAGCACAACACTCTTGTTTTCATTGTGGACATCAGGGCGAACAAGCGCCAAATCAAGGATGCGGTCAAGAAACTGTACGATGTGAACGCTGCGAAGGTGAACACACTGATTCGGTGAGTGCATCGTGGTTATGGGACAAAAGGGATCATTCTGAATAGTTGGACGTGAATGATTGATTAGACCTGATGGTAAGAAGAAGGCATATGTGCGGTTGACATCTGACCATGATGCCCTGGACGTGGCCAACAAGGTACGGTGGATAGCGAGGTCACTGTGTGAACAAGAACTGACGAATGATGCACGTAGATTGGCTTCATCTGAATTTGCGGGACGGGAGTACATACTGATTGCATAATTGTCTATGTACACGCGCTTTCAAAAAAAAGATGCGGGCTGCTATATGTAGTATGACACATGTTTAGTCCTATGTCGAGACACGAGTGGCCGGAATCATTGACATCAATGCGTCCCATCTGCTTCCAAAACTGATGGCAACCACAAAGCTTGGCGCGTGAGAACACACTTTGCCGCCCGCTCCTCCTGCCGCGCCCGCCATTCCGCAAAGGCATGCTTGTCTACTGGATAGGTTTCCCGTCGTGGGGCGCGATATGCAGCGCGCCGTCGCCCCTGGGTTGAACGTTTCGGGAGGCGGTGATCGTGAGGGTGGGAGTAGAAGGGGTGACAGGAACTGATGTGACTGTTGTGACATTGTTGTGAGAGAGGTGATTTGTGATTTTTGGAAATGTTGTTATACGTCTTTCTCTCTTCTTCCCCTCAAAACTCACGCTCCTTCTCAGCTCTGGCGGCTTATCCAGCCCGCCGTCCTGCTTGTCAGCACTAACCCATGCGATTGTCTCTCAACTCTGTCGTCCTTCCCGCCCTCCTCTTCCTCCTCTCCGCTTCGGTTCAGGGCATCCATTCCTCTTCAGAATTCTCCCATGCGCGTCGTTCGCTTTCCGTCAAATCTTCTTTAACCAAGCGTCAAGGTGCTTTCGGAAATTTGGGCAACGGTCTCGATGGTGTTCTTAACGGCCTAGGAGGGGCCCTTGGCAAGTTGTTCCTTTTCCCTTTTCCCCTCCCCTATTGACCCTGCGTTAGGCGTCACTGGTCCTAGCTCCGGAAATGGTCCAGCTGGAAATGCAAATACTTCTCCCGATACTTCTTCCAACCCTCCCCAGTCGTCGCCATCCTCGTTGGATGCATCGGAAAGTGCCTCCTCCGCTTCCTCTTTGATCCCTTCATCCGTCTCCTCTACTCCTTCCCCTGTTTCATCTCCCGCCACTAAAACTGGCCTCTTGGGTAACGTTGGCGGCGCCGTGGATGGCCTTACTTCGGATCTCGGTGGAGTCGTCACTGGTGTTCTTGGAGGTAATAGTCCTAGCCCATCAACTTCCCCTGCGCCCACCACTAGCATCCTTGATCCCGTGTCCATTACGCCGACTCCTTCCAGCCCTACTATCGCCACCTCAACCTCTAATGTCCCGGAGTCTATCATCACGCCCGCGCCTTCCTCGTCTAGCTCAGCTGGCGGGATTTTGGGGCCTATCACTAGTGCCCTCGGTGGGGTTGTGAATCCAGTCACCAGTGCCCTTAGCGGGGTTGTGAACCCAGTCACCAGCGCGCTTAGTCCAGTCGTTGAGCCCGTCACTAGTGCTGTTAGCCAAATCGTTCAGCCCGTTACTAGTGCTGTTAGCCAAATCGTTCAGCCCGTCACCAGCGCCGTTAGCGAAGTCGTTCAGCCCGTCACCAGTGCGGTCAGCGAGGTTATTCAGCCCGTCACCAGTGCGGTCAGCGAGGTTATTCAGCCTGTCACCAGTGCGGTCAGCGAGGTTATTCAGCCCGTCACCAGCGCTGTTAGCGGAGTCGTTCAGCCCGTTACTAGTGCGGTTAGCGAAGTCATTCAGCCCGTCACCAGTGCGGTTAGTGGTGTCGTCGAGCCAGTTACTAGTGCCGCTAGCAGCATTGTAGAGCCAGTCACGAGCATTGTTGGAAGCGTCGTCGAACCGGTCACGAGTGTTGCCAGCAGCGCTATTGATCAAGTCACCAGTGTCGCCAGCAGCGGTGTCGCGCCAATCACCAGTATCCTCCCACCAATTACCAGTGCTGTTCAGTCTGTTACCAGCGCCATCGGGTCTATCACAAGCGATCTTCCTGGTCCTACTAGTATTCCTGTGTCTGTCTCTAGCGGCGTTGTTGGTCCTACCAGTATGCCTGGGTCTGTCTCCAGCTCATTCCCGGGCTCTACATCGATCTTACCTCCCTTTCCCGAATCGTCGGCTTCGGTCAGTGCATCTGATTCGCTTGGCTCGACCAGTGGTAGTCTTTCTGCCTCTGGGTCAATCTCTGTAACCCAGAGCTCCGCTAGTCCCACTATCAGCTTCCCCATCCCAACGGGCAACGTTTCCACCTCTTCCGATGTTCCTGAATCCAGCGTGACAACTTCCGGTGTTACCGTTACTTCCACGGCCGTTACGACGTTCTCCATCGAACCAGGTCTTTCTTTCGTCCTCACAGAATCCTCCTTGGCCTTTGCTTCGGTTCCCACCACCACTGCTACTCAAACTCTTACTGATCCAGACCAAGCGACGACAACCATCGATCCTGTTCCAGCTCAAGCTGCTACGACTCTTATCGTTCCTGCCGCGCTTCCAACTGGTATTCCTGCTAGGATCTTCCCTCGTGAACAATTAGATCTCGGAAGCAAAGAACTATCTGGATACACTTTGATTAGCATCCTTTTCAACAACGAGCTCAACTGGCCATTCGTTGTTCAGAGCACCCTTGCGTCAAGCCAGATCTTCGCATATGTACCTGTCCTGATCACCACCGCCCTTGGCATCTCCTGTAAGGTTTTTCTCTAATGGTTCGTGTTCCGGTGATACTCACTACTTGGAACAGCTGATCAAGTCAAGACCTACTGCCTGCAAGTCTATATACCGACCACATACCAAGGTCCCAGCGATGCCAGTGAGCTTGGAACCACATGGCTTGGCTATATTCCCAGTGAGCAGGTTGACGCACTCGCCGCCGAAATCAAGACCAAGTCTTCAACGTTTTATACCGGTGTTCCTGCTGGTGTTGCCAAGGACCTCGCTGATCGCGTCGTGTCGGGGTACTCGTTGCTTTCGGTAGCGGACCCTCATACCGATCCAGGCTCAACCGCTTCTGATGGAAATGGTGCTTCCGGTGCTTCCGGGGGTGACGGCAAGTCACGTCAGGACGCCATCATTGGAGTCGTTAGTGCCCTTGGCGCCATCGCACTCCTTGTCCTCGTCTTCCTCGTGTACAGGTCCATGAAACGACGCAGACAACTTGCGCACCGCCGCCTTTCCGACCCACCTGATGAAGTTATTGGTGCTCGTCCTGCTGGTCGTCAATTTGATCAGGACAGTGTGGGTGGCGCTAGGAGAAGAAGCTTCTATTATGCCGAGGATTCTTTACGAGGATACGAGGGTCAGGCGAACGCACAGGATCAACTCGTGCAGGAGGCTAGTCCAACTACTGTGAGTCAGAGAAGGAACGTCGTTCCAGGCTCGATCTCTGCACCGGTCTTGAGGGGTAGTACAATGAATTGGTAAGAGGTCGAGCGGTGAAGGGTGCACTTCATCGCAGACATCTAATTCTACACCTATTTCTGGACTCCTGCAATGTTCCCCTGTACGCCCTTTGTTATGATCTCTGAACTGGACGATCTTCCTCTTCCTCAGCTCAGGTTGCCTTTATCTGCCTCCCGTCGCAACACGGATCTTATTACTTTGTTATTGTGCTTATATACCGTCTTTTCTTACGTGCGATTGGTGCTGGTTTTGATTGATTTGATGTTTGTGGTATCTGTTGGCTTGGATGCGCTGTTGGCCTCGACTGGATCTCAATAGACTTGGCAACCATTGTACTGGCCCTTGTGCGTAGGAACCAAACTTGCATCCATTACTTTTCATTTATATATTTTTATCTCTATTTTTTCTTTTTCTTTTCCTTCCATGTTTTGGCATCCGTTCTTGTATAGGTTATGGTGGTGATTATACAGACGTATGGTAGAGTTTGTGCATGCTGGTCAAGCAGTACTGTGAGGTCGTCACCTCCAGATTAATTGATTGTCAACTCTATGAATTTGTGGCCTTGTGTGATAATGTTAGGGTCTGTTTAGAAATGATAATAAGTAGTGTGTTATTTGTATTCTGATTATGGTGATTATTCACATGACACCCAATATAGCCAGTTCTGTCATCACCAAGCATCTGCATGACATCTCCATAGCTATATCTAAAAACACTTCCATGCTTGGCTTCTTTAGAGATTCAATTTCTTCAGCTAAAAAACTACTTGATTATAGCCCTCACAGTGCTCATCCCCATGCCACCACCATTGCCCCCATTATTCATAAATGGCTCACATCCTCTCCTAATCACACCCTTGTGTTCTGGTCAATTCCTTCATCAGCCAAATGGCCTGTTCACCACAAGGCTCACAATCTCACCACTGTCCACCTCCTTAACCTCCATTGCACTCCTATTCACATCTCTCTTGGATTTGCATGCAAGCATTACACCTCCAAATGCCTTTCCCTTTGGAAACATCACATGGAGTCACCTATTTGTTGTGGCCACAATTGGCTCAATACCAAAAATCTGATGGGACAAATCCCATCCCCTAAGTACACCAATGGAGGCACTTGGCTCTCATCCAGCCTCAGACAAGACTTCAACCTTTGTGCTCATTTCACCTGATGTGTTACCAACTATGTGCCCATAGGTGCTGATATGCCCAAAACAGAAACAGGGGTGAAATGACACAATTCCATCAATATAGCTATGAAAATAACATAGCTACAGAGACAGAATATCTCCAGCCACTGAACTAGGACAAAGGTCCAGGTAGTCAACCTACATTGTATTGAGTGACTCAGGCCAGTGGGCACATACATTG
>JAEUWS010000111.1:0-39603 GCA_018524945.1 Podaxis sp. C-F-92630
TTGTGGTGCCGCCTTGTATTCGTGCCGATCCTTGGACAAGACTTGGTTATGTAGTCGGTTGTTCTTCAAGGAGCACTTACTACCTCAAGAAAAAAAAAAAACAAGGATATCATTCCGTGACTTATGTGAAAGAAGGTTAAATACAGAGTATCTCAGTTGCTTCCAGTCATCGGCACATCCTACAAGTTATCCGGGTGAGTGATCACCTAAGTACGATCTGCGGTGGTTCTAATCCGACGTGCTGGTGAAATAGACATAACTACTCACACTTCAAGCTCAAATGACTGCTTCAATCCACTGTTTACCGGCCAACATCCTCTATCAGATTTTTCTTCAGTACCTCGACATCCCACGCTTTCGGAACGTGTCAAATCCCACAGTGCGATGTTCACACACAACATTCTCTACTCCACTCCCACTCAGCCATGTCTGCTCGCTTTGGCGTAAAGTTGCCTGCTCCTCTCCAAAGCTCTGGTCATCTATCCATGTACTCGGCCCTTCGGCGCGCCAGCTACCACTCATTAAATTGTGGCTCAAACGTTCCGGCAAACTTCCTTTGACACTCGGTTTGACACAGAAGATCTTCCGGGATTCAGTTCCTGCGCTCTGTGATGCAACAAACCAAGTCCTTTCTTTGTATTTCCACTACTCCAACCGATGGAAGAACATCAACTTCGCCTTTGCAGATAGCAATGTCCCCCCTCTGCCTGCAGGAGCCGTCCTTCTATTCTCATATCCAAACCTCGATAACCTCCCACTATTGGAAACAATTCAGATCCTCGACAACCGTGGCTGGGAGCCCGGCCCAAGAGCAACACTTTGGTCCCAAATTCTCAGCAACAAGTCTTTGCGAGGTGTCAACGGTTCGTGCGCTGGCATCCGCCATGCCAACCTTACAGGGCTCACCTGTCACAGTCCCGCCCCATATCAACTCATCCTCGAAACTCTGAGGGATTGCCCGAATCTTGAGGCATTCGACGTCCCGCTCTCGCCCGCCTATGGGCCCTACCATGAATTAGTCCCACCTCCCCTCACGCATATGAAATTACGACAATTTCGACTTCGAAATCAATTTGACCCCAACCTCACTATACCCCTCCTTCAGAAACTCACAGTGCCTAGGCTCACCGAGCTTGACGTGGTCCCCGATAGCGATAAAAATCTTGTCTTAGCATTGCACGATATGGTCGTACGGTCTAATTGCTCTCTCTGGTCGATTCGCACAGTGCCTGCGGACGTTGCCACCGAAGAACTCGTCAAGTTCTTCCAGCTTCCACAGCTACGCGGACTCACTCGCTTAGCAATGCGCAATCCGAGCACTGAGCTACTCGAATTTTTGACGCTACGTCCTCGTAGTTCTAGGTCTGCGAGTCGATCCGCAGGTAAACTAGCTCTTCTTGACTTCATAGAGATTGAGGGACTCAGGTCGAAAGGGTCGGCTTTGTCGGACTTCTTGACTTCGAGACTCAGTTCTCTTGAACATGCCGCAGTCATTGGTGGAATTGAGCTTGACGAAACGCCACTATCAGACAAGTTGTGGGCCCATCCAGGTATAGAGCTCCGTGTTTATGATGGCAATTCGTATCGTGACATTTTGAGGGCGCACCCAGGGTGCCAAATCAGAACGTCGTCTGTACCGTCCGCCCAATGAACGGAGATTTTTTGGGAGGCTCCCCTCGCTAGCATAGATACTCTATCGTGACCATCACTTTGTTATTAAACCATGTCCACGTAGATAGTTATTAGTTAAAAGAGTGTGAAAATGAAAGTAACGATATTCTCGCGAGTTAGTCAATAACCGCCAACGCCTTAATAACCACAACTCGCAGTAATGTGGAAATCTACGCAAACACTCAGAGAAGGGTAAAAGTTAGAGGATTGAGAGGGATATCTAGAGGCCCCCAAGGTCCTGTGTCGGGCTTCAGGCCTGGGGAAAGCATCATCGTGGTCTACAGCGGACCCGTCACAAACATGGCGTCCGCTAACGTGCATGTCAACTCGGTCGTCCTGGGAGCTTCCAAGCGAGCCAACGCAAATGGTTAGCCAACTAATAGAGGAAAAATGAGGAGATTCGCGGATTCTTTTCTTGTGTCGCTCGCGACGAAGGCGGCTTCGAGTCTTCAGCCAAACGAGAATTGAAACTCCAACACGGGCGATCATTAAGATACAAGGTTGATAGTGTACAGGATCAGAACGACTATTGGCTTTGACTACTACACCCCAAATCCACGCTCATCGCGAAGATTCAGCGCTCGGATCAGATATATTCGGACTTCTCATCATATTCTGACTGGATAAGCGACACGACTTCCTTCGAACGAGGTGTAATCCGACACTTGAACGGCTCAGGGTGTCTGGTAGTTGGAAAACAGTTATCATATGCTAGAAAGAGATAGCGACGGAGGACTTACAAAACAATATCCTTACCAAGAAACTGTATATCAGGGACTTCCGGCTCTCCATTCGCATCTAAGGCTGGAGAGATGTCAAAGCATGCCAGGATTGAGGCAACGGCCAGCCAGAGGCCCTCGAGACCGACAGTACTTCCGGGGCAGGCCCTGGAGTTAATTTTTGAATTCTTTGTGATATCGAAAGGGAGAATATCGACAAAACGTACCTGCGACCAAAGCCAAATGTGGCCACGACTTCAGGATCCAATATCTTATCATCCTTTCGCAACTGGCCCGATGGTGTAAGAAAGCGTTCTGGGTCAAACTCAGACGGGTTTGGGAACATTTTTTCGTTATGCATTATCGCCCTTGCTTTCGTCAGTGGTCACACCAACATACGTTGTAGTTCTACTCACCAGGTATTCCCTACGACAATCGATCCTTTGGGTATGAAGTAGCCCCTGTATGTGTCGTCTTGGGTTGACATGTGTGGAAATCCAATAGGCACGGCCGGTTTCCATCGCAAGACCTCTTTCACTACTGCGTTAACATAAGGCAAGTTGGGTTTATCGTCGAAGTCAGGGAGACGACCGTTCCCGATGACAGTGTCAATTTCGGCCTGCGCTTTTGCTTGGACCTCTGGATAAAGGAGGAGTGCAGCAATACAAGTTTTCACAGCTGTTACAGAAGTGTCCGTGCCGCCTGGGGTGGTTGAACATGAGCCTGTTAGTTGGAGGAGATACTGAAAGGAACTGACCACACCTGCGATAAACATGCCTCCGACATTTTCGAGTAGTCTCTCATAATCCTCCTTATCATTAGATTTACCGCCCTCCTCGAGACTCTGCGAAAGGAAGGAAGGCTGAACAGTACCCTCTGCCTAGATTACAAGAGTTTTCACTGTTTCGTGCTCGTACAAATTAATCATCACTCACCATGCCTTTCTTTGCAGTCTCGAACGGGTGCCGAAAGAAGTATCGCAAGGTCTCCCTTGCTTCCCTCGCTTCCCGCTGGAAGCTAGCCCCAGGAAACCACTCAGGTAGGTACTTGAGGAAAGGCAATACATCAACTGCATATTTACCCGGCACAGTGGCAGCTGTAATACACTGCATTCCCTTGTCAGCCAGAGCAATCCACGGATCATTGACTCGTTTGATCGGGAGACCATATGCGAGGGATATTATGCTTCCCCCGACACCACTGTTATTACAGGTGAATGTGACGGCAAATCTTTAGAGGGTAACCTAGAACAAAAATAAGCGAACTTACTTCCTGATGTGGACGAAAAAGTCTTCAGGCGAGGTAAGGAGATTCGGCATAAGAGATTTACGAACAAAATCTCTTATCCGGGAAGAGATATATGTTTGATCTGGCGCCGATAGATGCTTCACCATGATTCTCCTGCTCTCACGCCACTCGTCATCATAGGGTTGCAAAGCAAAAAAACGGCGGCCGTCCACTCTGTCCGGAATTAGTACCTCCGATGCCCGTATAGGTTTCTGATGCTCACAGCTCGTAGCCCATTGTCTGATGGTACCTGCTTGAATGGATCGCAGAGCGCTTATCGAGGAGGTCTGTTGACGCTTGCAGAGAGTTGAGAATGATGAACGGTGTACCGGCCGCATTGAGGTAAACAATGTCAGAGCCTACCAAGCCACGATGAGCTACGTTGAGAACCCAGTAATGCAGGAGTCACCTAGGTCCTTCGAAAGCTGGGCGTACTTCTCGTGTGCATGAGCCTTCGGGAGGTCGAATAGGTTCCCTAGGACTGGGAGACGTTTAGGCCCAGGAGGATACCGTTTTCTAGGTCTTCTCCATATGACAAGTAATGGGACAACGAGAGCTGTGGCAAGCAAGACGTTCATCAAAGTAGCAGAGCTGCAGGAAGCGTGTGTATGGGGACCGGGCATTGGGTGACTTTACATATCAGATCCTCAGACGCCCATTATGAAATCGAAGAAGGTTGGAAGCTTCCCTGGTTCTGCTGCTATTGTTCCTTATTCTCATACATGAAGTAGATGATGTAAGAATCCCACGATTTGATGGACCAAGCAGGACGTGTGTCTCGGACTATCCGTACGGTTGGCACAATCAGGCATGAGTTTCATTTTCTATTGTGTATCTTCAACTGCTCCCTGGTCTGTGGGCAAGAGTCTACTATCCAAAGTATTCTGTTTATAACTCTCTGGTTTGTTTATCGTACCATGGCTACTCGTTAGTCGGATGAGCCTCATGTTCTAGTGGTCACGTCACCCGCCACCTCCAGAGTCCAGGAATAAGGGCAGGTCAGGGGTTGAACCGGGGACCAAAGCAAAGAAAGCCGAAGAGATCCGAATAAGAGAGGACCTGAGCCTACAGTGAGCGACCTGTCACTCGGCATATCGACAGTCTTTGTCACTTATGCCGGCTCAGCAACTTCTGCTAGTGCTTCAAGGTTCAGTGGCCTGGTTTGGGCTCGATTTGTCCCCCTGAAGCGCTACATTTCGAATGTGTCTTATAGCGAAGAAATGCGTCCATGCACTGTCTACGACTATCGAAGGAACGAACAAGGGCAAGAACTGAAGTTGAACAGATGTTAAGAGGTGGTAGGAGTTTTAAGTAATGAGGTGCTGAAATTGAACCTAGCCCAATTTGGCCAAGCTCTATCGTGGCATCCTGTGGCGCTTCTTAGCGGGCATGGGACCTCCTTCCCTACTTCGCAGTCGGTGCAATGTATCCGTGAATGAAAACCACACCACGCCTTCCAAATTTCCCCAAGTCCGATCTGCTTTGCACCCTAAGATCACGTCGCTTCCCGCGGAAATGGAACTACCCAGCCATTAAGCCTTCCACACGAAGAGATGTAGACGTTTGGGGCTTCTAGACCTAGAGAACACGTAATTTTCAATAAAGGATGAAGCCAGTCGTTCACGATAATACAAGAGGTTCATATATGTTGGCCAACTCGGACTGTGTTGTAACCAAGATTCACTGAGTGACGGTGAGTGTCGTGAAGTGGTTAGACGTGTTTCCGGAGTTGCAGGAGTTAGATATTTCAGGAGAGGCATTTATTTGATTCGTGGATGAATGAGGAGCTACGTGAGGGTGTTGTTCGGTATTGTGGCAATCTCAGAACATTTATGCTTAATGGACTGTGATACGTCTTTCTTGAGGCTATTGTTTGCTGAATATGTACATGCCTTCATGTGGACATCGACCTCACGGCTGGATGGACGCACCCCTAATTGGGATGACTTCACAATGACATGAATCTTGACAATCCCCGTTCTTGTTCACGCTCTCATCACTCTCAGGTTCTCTTATTCTTGGACCTTGGAGGAGCTTCCTCGAGGGCTTTCTTCATTATTCCACACAGTGCCTGGTCCATGTCATCTCGGACTGATCTCATGACTTCGAGACTGATTGATGTGAGGAACAATGGCAGCATAACCAAGGAAGCTTCCAACCTTCTTCGGTTTCATAATGGGCGCCTGCGAGTCTATATGTAACGTCGCCCAATGCTTGATCCTCGTACCCACGTTTCCTGCAGCCCTGCTACTCCGATGAACTTCTTGCTTGCCGCAGCACTCGTTGTCCCATTAATCGTCATATGGAGAAGACCTAGAAAACGGTATCCTCCTGGACCCAAGCGTCTCCCATTCCTAGGGAACCTGTTTGATCTCCAAAAGGCTCACGCACACGAGAAGTACGCCCAGCTTTCAAAGTGCCTAGGTGACTCCTGCATTACTAGTTTCTCAACGTAGCTCACTGTGGCTGGATAGGCTCCGACATTGTTTACCTCAACGCGGCCTGTGAGGGTTGATATTCGCCTGCTCGTAAAAACGGCAATCGAAACCTCACTCATCGCTATGGAAAACACGACGTCCGCACTGGCGTGTTCGAATGGGCAATGATTCTCTACGTTGAAGATGAACCCTTGATCGTTATGTATTATCTTCTCGTCGTGCTCGGGTATATACCTTATTACTCTCTTTACTGGCAGGCTTTTAATATCCGTCCTAGTCCTCTGTCTCGACCCCTTACAATACCAAACAGCGCACGGACTCGCTTTTCCACTATAAAAGTACAACTTAGTAGTAGTAGGGGAACGAATTTTGATAGGGAAATCTCTCACTTGTAACCTCGCAGCCCTCCGAAATCTATCTCTCGTTTGTTCTCTCGTCTCCTCGTCGCTTGCGGTCCCGTCTTCGTCTTGTGATTCTCCGACCTTTGTCTACTCCGTGTGACACCTCTCATTGCTCCCGCCTGGCACACCTTTGAACTACGGGCTCGACTCGAAACCGCGGGAGCGGTGTCTCTTCGGCTGTCGGGCTATCGTCGGCATCTTGGAACCTTAAACGATTGACGGACGCGATCGTGCTTATTTCCTCTTTTCTTCGTCTCGTTCTGTGGTAGAACGTCTGTTGTCTTCACAGGCCGGTACACCGTTCATCATTCTCAACTCTCTGCAAGCGTCAACAGACCTCCTTGATAAGCGCTCCGCAATCTATTCAAGCAGGTACCATCAGACAATGGGCTACGAGCTGTGAGCATCAGAACCTGTGCAAGCATTGGAGGTACTAATTCGGGACAGTGTGGAGGGCCGCCGCTTCTTTGCTATGCAACCCTATGATGACGAGTGGCGCGAAAGCAGGAGAATCATGGTGAAGCATCTATCGGCGCCGATCAAACCGATCATCTTCGCATTTTGCATCATCTTCGCCTTTATCACCGCCCTCCAACTTATTCTCGCAAGCCTCAACATTTCCAAGCACGTCTCCTTTTTCTCACCCAAACCTACGCCTCCTGCCATGTTTCTCGTCCCAAGTCCAACAAAGCAGCATAAACCCACCGTTAGCCGTAGGACCCATATCCCCCATCGTCCTCTTCCTCGCGACGTTGTGTCTGTTCGTATCATATATCCTCCGTGCCGTGCTTTGGGGACTAGCATTTAACACAAACACAACTCCCAATCGACATACAGCGGACCTGATCACGATCCTGGCAGTATTTTCGTGCTTGGCAGACGTGTTTATCGTCATGTCCTGCTTCTCATTCATGTGCTACCGAATTCGACGCCTGTGCTACTCACGTGTCGGTCAAAGTTCCATATGGTCAAACGCGTATTTCATATGATGCTGGCTGTAACGAACTTTATAATCGGTATGGCCTTTATCGGGTATCGCGCGACGACGTTGGCACATGCAAGAGAGTTTGGAACGGCCCCTGGTGGTTTGCCTTGGAGATTGGCTATCTCAGAGGATCCGCTATGGAGGATGGTCAACCTGAAGAGGGGGTATGATGTATTGATGGTGTGCGCGGCGGTGGAGGTGGGATTGTCGTCGGTGCTGCTGTATCAACATGCGGGGAAGTACCTATCTGTTCCTGATCGTAAGGTTCGTGCCTCCTCCCCTCCTCGTTACTAGAATAACATACTGACCCACCTCTTCCCATTCCTGTAATCCTTCCCGCCCTTACAAGTCGACCTTTCTGCGTACCTCGTAGACCCAGTGTATGAGGGTATCATCAGCCACATGATGCGTCATGGCAGCGAAGAGACTCCCAAGGATAACAACTGGCGTTACACCGCTGACTTCACTCGCGAACACTACGATCCCACCCCTGCTTTACATGTCATCCAACAATTTACCTTCTACATGGATACCCTTGGCGACATGACGCTCAACAGGCCTCGCAGCGATGGCGAGGAAGGTGTTCACTTGAAGAGGTCAGGAGACCCCAGAGATAAAGGGCGCCATTGGTAGCTGTGTTTCGTGGCAGCATGTAGTTTTGTTGATCAAATATCTCTGGATTTATGGAATTTGCAATCGGCGTGAATGTATGCAATTTGTCTGATCGTACAAGTTTGATACTCTGAGTAGTGGTATACTCTACGTGAGTGGAAATCAAGCGCTAGGGTAGATGCCTGGAAGAAAGATCTTGGGATGGCCTAGCTCAGAGGAAGTACAAAGCGACGAACATTTCAGCTAATGGGCACGTTCAGGACAAGTGGTCGGCCTAGGTACAAAAAATCAGGCTCATGCTTGGTCGTGGCAGCATCGTCTTTCTCTTTGATTCTCTTCTGTATTAATTGCCATCAAAAGGGATGTTAGTCTCCGTGGCTGGGTATGAAGTGTCTCAGCATCTGTGATTGTGGAGGTCAAACACCGACTGATTTTGCGAAACGCCTATCTATTGTCATCCAGGATTGTGCATAGACCCAGAATCATCCATTTCGTCTGTTCTGCTGACATCTCGAGATGCATCGTATCCCAGGTGGAAGTGAGAGGATAAAATCTTGTTGTGTATGCTCATCCGCACACAAACAAAGCAACAGCTTCGCTCATAAGAGACCATGATCCATGTGGGGCTGTCTGTTCGATGGTCATAGTTGTCTGGCTTCCATTAATAGGATCAGTCACTACAAATGCGGGGCAAAAGGGCTACCTTCTCGTCAGCAGTTTTGGAATGACGTATGAGGATCACCGAAGCAAGCCAATGTGCACATGGACAGGATTCGTCAGTGAGGCAGTGAAGCAGTGCGCATTCGGGAGACTATATCTGTGGTGATTTGGGAACGCCAGCTCTTAGGGTATGGATCTCGATCAGAGGTGATCCGGGCGTGAATCGAATAGTCAACATGAGATCTGAGATCTGAGAGCTCCTCAGAGAATAGTCCCTCGGAATACCGCGGTGCTGATGGTGGTGGTGCCGATGGCGTTGTGGGTTTGTTGACGTCGGCTTTTTGGGGAAACAGCAGTCTCTCGGGTTCATGTATATGTAGTGGGATTAGTAAGGAATATGCAACCTACCCTAGAAAGCAGGAAGGTAGACCACAAGTGAATCAATACACCTTCTAAAAGATCGCGTGAGGAGCACCTTTGTTGTGGACAAGCGGTTCATGCCAACTGACCACGTAAACCGACGGTTGATGTCTGTGCTCTCGGAGCCCCTTATAGTTTTGCCTTATTAATTCTTGAAAGGCATCAAAAGCTTTGGATGGAGAGGGATGTTATCCTGACATGGTATGCTGTTACTTTCATACCCCCAATCCAGGAAATGGCTTGTGGCCACTGTACCCCTGAGGTTTGGTGGCTGGCATAGTGAGGGCCAGTTATACCATATAACTGTTTTTGATTCCTTATTCGGGATGGGGTGGCTGAAAAGGTGGTTCGCGATATTGTCACAGAAGATTACACATTGATACCATCCTCAAAATAGTCCCTAACTTTGTCATCCACTTTTACAGGGACCATTCTCGTGCTCATGGAAGTTGGCAATCCACTAGACAGTGTTTGTAATACACTCCAATGACTGACATACAAACATTTCCCACGACCATCCAAAATCCCTCACGAGGCCAGCGATTTCCAAACTTCGAGTGTGGGGCTCGAGACTATACAAGAGTGGGTACCCAGTACTCAGCACTTAGTTCTGAGTCTTCCGTATGTAATCCCGCTCTGAGAACTGCAGCCCTGCAGCACAATACTTGTATTCTATAAATGTCTATTACCCCCGAACGAAACATCATCAGAGGCCCTTCCATTCTCCACTATCCCATGGACACCTGGCTTCCATGTTGGCGCCGCCTGAAGCTCTAATAGCACAAGATGCTTCTCATCTGTCTGTGACATTTCTGAAGTTCTAGTTCATAACAAGTTCACCACACAGTCAGGCTGTAGGGGGCCTGGGTCCTATTTCTGCAGCCTCTTTCTTCCCCAGGCCTTCACCCCCTTCATAACCTCATCCCACTGGAACTATGGGAAACTCTTCTTCCACGATTCAAGTATATGATGAAAACATTGATGAAAACGTCAAAGAGGAGATCAATGACAATGGCAATGAATTCTTTGCTGCACTCTTCACTCCTGAGGCTGTGAATCTCTTATACTTTCTCTCATCTTTCACAATGCTGATGGAGAATGCTCAAGCTGTCCCCGCAGACTGCTGCCCTGGTTGGCCTAGTGGATGATGTAACAAATATCCTCCCATTCACTCACACAGTAGCTGGGGATACAATTGATGACCAGATGAGGAGAGGAGCTGATATGGTGTTTGCTAAATATTTCAATTATTTGTATAGTGACCAGCCCGACCAATGCCTTCCCCCCGGGGCAATTGGATTGCCAAAGGTTGCGAGCGGCCTCTGCAGTATCAGCACTCCAATAGGCAACCAGGTCACGGAGTATATCCAGTCGGGTCCCATTAGGTATGCTCTCCCACTACACTATCGGGGCATATCTTACAGTTTGGTTGTATGTCAGCAAATGGGATCTACCAGTGTCGGTGGAACGTGAGATCAAGTCTTAAATACTCTCTAATATGTTAACAACATCATACCAGGTCAAGCGATCGTTGATTTGATTTGTACTGCAACCAAACTCGTTAACGACAACGCAAAACCGACATGGGGTTTTGTGCCTCTGGACCAAACTTATGATTCTGTCATCGGAGATCAAAGCAGTTGGAGATGCAACGTGGTATTCCTATATGTGACTGGCGGTCTCACAAATGATGGCCTTCGTGCTGGCTTTTCTATGGTCTATTATCTTGGCGTATGCACTTATCCTTTTATTGTGTTACCTTCTTATAATCTTCATTTCAAAAGGCATTTTTCGGTGTGCAATCGGACAAGCCCCCCGTTTTGTCTATGCCAAAGCCTGATCCAGAAGTATACGACCCGGACACCTACTTTTACGACACGTTTGGCTTCGGGTTTCGCTCAGTGCCACCAGACTCGTTGGTTGCTGAAGGGGTGTCCTCTGCGTACCTCCAGTCCAATTTTCTGTCACACTTCTTTGGTACAGGGCCAAGTAGGGATCAGCTGAGGATCCTATTAGACCAAGGCCTGTTCAGGTACGTTTCTAATTTCCGTTGTTCAATCTGAGAATTCCATACACCTGTTTTGCTAGTGGACTTAATGTGCCAGTTGCATCAATCAAGACTAATGCCCTCGAAGATTTGACCGAGGGTTTGGTGTCGTTCTTCAATAATCTCTGGTTCCCACGTAGTAGCATCGACAAGTTCTACATGCCTGCAGATCCTACCCTTAATCCGATCCGACTAAAGAGTATAAACATGGGAACTGATGAAGGTCTGCCGGCCGGTGGTATCATCCTAACCGTCATAGCCGTAAGCCACAATCCCATGCAACGGTCCCAGCAATTGATTTGCAAAATCAGGTGTTCTACGAGGAACTTCCAGCAGAGCAAAGAGCGGTGCGACGTCTCTTCCAAATTCTCTGTAATAAATTACTTCAGGAACTCCAGGTAACCTGCACCATCACTCGTAGAGTTATCCTCTCTTTGATGAAAACATGTCCAGAGGCCACCTCCGTCGGAGACTGACTTTCTCAGTCTGAAGGAGATGCTACTCGAGTACACTGGTCAAAAGTTCAATGCCAACTTCGGCTTTGCCTACAACGGAAATGAGAGCAATCCACCTGACAAAAGACCCGGAGGTGCTGTCCGAGGTTATGAAGAACTCTTCCATATAAGCTATTCCCCAGCTGCAATCCAGGACGTCGAGAATTGGCTCAATGCAGAGGTTTTTTTGTATGTCCATATTGTCACCTTGCATGTGTGTCCGTCGCTGATAGTTCCACCATGTATAATAGGAAGGATAGTCTTACATTCCCCGCATTCGCGAACAGTACGTGCACACATGTCCCTGTATTTGTAATATCATCCTCACTCCCGTCGCGATAAAATCTGGGAGAAAATACGTGATGATGTGGTTGAATTTGCTAAGGCAACCACAGCTGAGAAATGGCTACATGTGTTCAATAGCGCGGTCTACTTGCACCCGGAAGGAGGCACTAACATTAAACAGTACTCACAATATGTGTACGCAGTCGGGGACTTGGAGCTCGATGGCGTGAAGGTGACCCGAGTGTTCGTCTGTTATCTCGGGGTGCGTGATATGTCTATTGTGTGAGGTTATCGTGAGGACTAAAAACTTGTAGGTCTTTTGCGGAACCACGGGGACGTCTTAGAAGTAGATAGCGTACTGCATCACTCAGACTGGTACTGGAGTCAGCGATACGATACTTGTCAACAGCGACTGGCCCCTTCCCCCAAAGGATGCGAATGTATTATACAGAATCTTCATCCAGCCAAATGAACTTATACTTTGCTATTCGAGGCACGTATCCCTGCGGGTAGCCTACTTATTACTGACAACACGATACAAGTTTGGGCAAAAGCCAAGGGGTTTGACCGCTCTCAGACTCCGGAGAACGGTGGTGGACAGGCCCAACTGAAGGTTTCAGGCTTCTAGGTGCGTCTTTCCAGTCATCGATGCTACTCCATTGTGCCACTTAAGGCTTGCATCAAATAGTGAATCAACGTGCGTGACGATTTCGAATGTTGCAACTCCGATTCTCTTCAATCCGTCAGCAATCTGTCAGGCAACATAACCAAGACCGTGCAGAATATTGATGATGGTCTCCCAAGCGACGTTGGAGAACTCCTTGATCGCTTGTGCGGCTACTTCGGAGGCAACTCTGAGTTCGTGGATGAGGAATTTGATGATATCGACCAGTGCGAGGCCGGCCTCCTTGAGCACCCTGATGACCCCCTTGATTGATGATAATATGGCCTCGAAAGCGTTCAAGAAGTCTTGAGCCAGAGTCTCGACGATCCACTTGGCAATCTGCTCGCCAATAGCCTTCAGATCCATGCGGTTGGCTCCGGTAGTCAAGGAATTCTGAATCTTGAGCGTGAAGAGCTCAAACGATCCTGAGATCTTCAACTCCCACTGGATGTTCTCCCAAACGATATTGAGAGAGAACGCTGCCCCGAAGCCAATGATGCGATTAGTCTTGAAATGGAAGCCTCCAATGCAGCATGGTTTAATAGGCGGTGTAAAAGCCTCGTTGGGGCTGTAGATGTGCCAGGTCGGTGTGGTGATGTCGGCTGTCCGTCATCGGTGTCGCTGGCACTGACATGAAGACACTCAACAAAGACAAACATGACGCCATCGAGATGAAACGCATTGCTTGAGGTTGTTTAGCGCTTTCTTCCCATCTCGATTCACCTTACATAGTGACTCTGAGAGAGCATGTACATAATCGATTATTAACGACCGTGAGTCTGACGGATAGCATCTAAGATATTGGCGGGAGATCATAAATGATATATTAACAGTGCCCGCGCGGTCTGGAGTCCGCGTGAAGATTGAATTGGACTTCAGGTACAAAACTATTGTCGTATAAATAAACAGCAGGAAAATGCTCATACCCTATCGTTAGTACTTTCTGTGGAACGCACGAAACCAAATTCAGTGCGTGATTGGTCGTTGCCTCGTGGGCAAGAACACGTTTCGTAGTGAGTAGATTCGTGACGCGTGGATATGTCAACCCCCGACGGCTTCTGTACCATTGTTTCTCCCTGAATGGGTGGCACTCCGCATATATTGAGATGGATATGCTTCCTTTCACTTCGTAAAACAACAACATCATGCCTTCCAGACCTCCATTTCTGACTGTCCCGCTTCCTTAGATTGATGAACCAACTTGTATTTCCTATTTCCTCAACCAGTCTTGGTAGTTCCGCAATAAACCTATCTGGCCGTTAACCCTTGTTGGGGTTGAAGCAACTTAGGTTATGACTTATGCCAATATAACAAACGTAGACCCTAGTAATCTTCATGCCGTCTAGTTCAAGCTCTCCAACTGCGTACACGTACTGCGAGTACTGCTTAATATTTATTCCTCCGTCCGGGTGTCGGTAGACAGCGCTATTACTGGCAGTATACCAATGGTTGGATGTTGTTAGTTTCATAAACCCAACTGCGTCGTTGCGTATCTTCGTCCAGTTTTCATCTAAATCGTGTTGCGAAATACGCTGAGGACGTAGCGAGGACTCATACTGTTCGCAAATGCGGGGAACGTAGGACTGTCCTTCTTATAGCATCGGTCAGTATGAAGTCCTCGGGGCTGGGGACGCGTGACGCACTGAAAAACTTCGGCAGTTTCATAGCTCCCTGTTCAGCCGGAAGCTCTTCATAGAACATCTAGCGATATGATCCGTCCATGGTGATGGGCAGTGACGAAGTTGACTGATTGTCTGCACGAAGATATGTGTGACTGGAATTTTTAATCCTTTCGAGTTCGTCCTGTATTGATACCACGACGTCGGGATGCTCTTTTGACGAACTGGATTGAGAGTTGGTCGGCTGGGTGGTAAAGACGGTCAATGCTGCTGGTGATCCAGGAGGACTCCCTGGAAGTCTGCGGTCAAGCCGTCGGTGGCCTCCTCTATGCAACCCCACTATGAGCATGAGAGTGTAATTAGGTATGTGCCACATTATCTTACTCTTGATAGCAGAACCGGTACGTCGAGCCCACTGTAGATAAATATACAATGTTTAAGATCTGGCACTCGGAAATGAGGCACAAGTCTCACCTAGAGAGTTCTTGTTCAATCGAGGTGCTCAAATATTCCTGACCAAGGTTCAGCATTGGAATGTACATCAACTGTGTTAGAATTGAGATATGCAGATGACACACCTTAAGCGCGCCAGGATTCCAGTGGAGTTGAGCTGTATGAAAAGCCGAACCTGCTTCGGAATGTGGTCGTGCCATTTCGCCTGAGCGTACCCAAGACCCGCGCATCCGTAGATGGTGTGGAGCCACCAGCTAACTTTGCAGCCGAAGCGAAGGTGTCGCGTCGAATATTGTCACGGGTATGTTTACTATCCGACTGGACTCGATAGAAAACCTGTCAGGTGAAGTCGATTAGCTCTGTGACATCAACGGGAAGATCAGGTACACGCAGGTAGTAGATCATGGTAAAACCGACACGAAGTCCATCGAATGTGAGAGCACCTTCCACGCATAATATCAGGGCATTAACTCTCCAATCGCCTTGGTCTCCAACAACGGAGTTGTACGTCCGTGTCATAGGTACAATCTTCCAAGTAGGCTCTCTGCTGTCGCTTGCAAGCTTGGTGGTAGTTTTGACTAAGTTTACCATGGCTTGTCCTGGTGGCGTTGTCACTCAGGGACCGGAAGGAACACGAAAAATTGAGCTTACGCTCGACCCATATCGGTAGGCCTAATTTACTACGGAGAATCTCATTTGGAGAAGTTCAGATGAGTTGGGCTAAGAGGCAGCGCGCGGGAAATATTGTGGGACGGTCCTGGACCAGTGAAGGGTCAATCGCACATCAGCTGACACTTTCGAGTAAGTATTATGTACCTAAGCTTTTTTGTAGCAAAATAAACATTTTTGATTATTTTTGCATACACACCATGTTGAATCCCTGGACGCGACAGGTGGTAGGAGTTTTAAGTAATGAGGTGCTGAAATTGAACCTAACCCAATTTGGCCAAGCTCTATCGTGGCATCCTGTGGCGCTTCTTAGCGGGCATGGGACCTCCTTCCCTACTTCGCAGTCGGTGCGATGTATCTGTGAACGAAAACCGCACCACGCCTTCCAAATTTCCCGAAGTCCAATCTACTTCGCACCCTAAGATCACGTCGCTTCCCGCGAATGGAACTACCCAACCATTAAGCCAAGTTCCACACGAAGAGATGTAGACGTTTGGGGCTTCTAGACCTAGAGAACACGTAATTTTCAATAAAGGATGAAGCCAGTCGTTCACGATAATACAAGAGGTTCATATATGTTGGCCAACTCGGACTGTGTTGTAACCAAGATTCACTGAGTGACGGTGAGTGTCGTGAAGTGGTTAGACGTGTTTCCGGAGTTGCAGGAGTTAGATATTTCAGGAGAGGCATTTATTTGATCCGTGGATGAATGAGGAGCTGCGTGAGGATGTTGTTCGGTTTTGTCACAATCTCAGAATATTTGTGCTTAATGGACTATGATACGTTTTTCTTGAAGTCATTGTTTCCTGAATACGTATATGCCTTTATGTGGATATCGACCTCACGGCGGGATGGACGCACCCCTAATTGGGACGACTTCACAGTGACATAAATCAGACTCCCATCTTTTATCTTGACAATCCCCGTTCTTGTTCACGCTCTCATCTCTCTCAGGTTCTCTTATTCTCGGTCCTTGGAGTAGCTTCCTCGAGGGCTGTCTTCATTCCACAATGTGCCTGGCCCATGTCATCTCGGACTGATCTCGTGACTTCGTGACTGATTGACGTGAGGAACAATGGCAGCATAACCAAGGAAGCTTCCAACCTTCCTCGATTCATAATGGGCGTCTGCGAGTCTATATGTAACGTCGCCCGATGCTTGATCCTCGTGCCCACGTTTCCCGCAGCCCCGCTACTCCGATGAACTTCTTGCTTGCTGTAGCTCTTGTTGTTCCGTTACTTGTCGTATGGAAAAGGCCTAGAAAACGGTATCCTCCTGGACCCAAGCGTCTCCCATTCCTAGGGAACCTATTTGACCTCCCGAAGGCTCATGCCCACGAGAAGTATGCCCAGCTTTCAAAGGACCTAGGTGACAACTGCATCACTTGCTTCTCAACACGGCTCATTATGGCCCTGTAGGCTCTGATATTGTTTACCTCGATGCGGCGGGCATACCGTTCATCATTCTCAACTCTCTGCAAGCGTCAACAGACCTCCTTGATAAGCGCTCCGCAATCTATTCAAGCAGGTACCATCAGACAATGGGCTACGAGCTGTGAGCATCAGAACCTGTGCAAGCATTGGAGGTACTAATTCGGGACAGTGTGGAGGGCCGCCGCTTCTTTGCTATGCAACCCTATGATGACGAGTGGCGCGAAAGCAGGAGAATCATGGTGAAGCATCTATCGGCGCCAGATCAAACATACATCTCCTCTCGGATAAGAGATTTTGTTCGTAAATCTCTTCTGCCGAATTTCCTCACCTCGTCTGAAGACTTTTTGGTCCACGTCAGGAAGTAAGTTCACTTATTTTCTTTAGATTGCCCTTCGGAAGAATCCTAATCTCGTTCATCTACAATAACAGTGGTGTCGGGGGAAGCATAATATCCCTCGCATATGGTCTCCCAATCAAACGAGTCAATGATCCGTGGATCGCTCTGGCCGACAAGGGAATGCAGTGTATTACAGCTGCTACTATGCCCGGTAGATATGCAGTTGATGTATTGCCTTTCCTCAAGTACCTACCTGAATGGTTTCCTGGGGCTAGCTTCCAGCGGGAAGCGAGGGAAGCGAGGGAGACCATGCGATACTTTTTCCGGCATCCATTCGAAACTGCAAAGAAAGGCATGGTGAGTGATGTTTAATTTGTACAAGCGCGCAGTAATGAAGACTCTGGTAATCTAGGCGGATGGCACTGTCCAGCCTTCCTTCCTTTCGCGGAGTCTCGAGGAAGGCGGTAAATCCAATGATAAGGAGGGTTATGAAAGACTACTCGAAGACGTTGGAGGCATGTTTATTGCAGGTGTGTTCAGTTCCTTTCAGTATCTCCTCCAACTAACAGGCTCATGTTCAACCACCCCAGGCGGCACGGACACTTCTGTAACAGCTGTGAAAACTTGTATTGCTGCACTCCTCCTTTATCCAGAGGTCCAAGCAAAAGCGCAGGCCGAAATTGACACTGTCATCGGGAACGGTCGTCTCCCTGACTTCGACGATAAACCCAACTTGCCTTATGTTAACGCAGTAGTGAAAGAGGTCTTGCGATGGAAGCCGACTGTGCCTATTGGATTCCCGCATATGTCGACCCAAGACGACACCTACAGAGGCTACTTGATACCCAAAGGATCAATTGTCGTGGGGAATACCTGGTGAGCAGAACTACGACGCACATTGGTGTGACCACTGACGAAAGCAAGGGCGATAATGCACGACGAAAAAATGTTCCAAAACCCATCCGAGTTTTACCCAGAACGCTTTCTTACACCGTCGGGACAGCTGCGAAGGGATGACAGGATATTGGATCCTGAAGTTGTGGCTACATTTGGATTTGGCCGTAGGTATGTCTTGTCGATTATTCCGCCTTTCGACGTCATGAAGAGCTCAACAACCGATTCCAGGGCGTGCCCCGGAAGTACCGTCGGTCTTGAGGGCCTCTGGCTGGCCGTTGCTTCAATTCTAGCATGCTTTGACATCTCTCCAGCCTTAGATGCGAATGGAGAGCCGGAAGTCCCTGATATACAGTACCTCGGTAAGGAGACTATTTTGTAAGTTCTCCACCACTACCTCTTTCTAGCATACGGTTAATCGCTTCCCAACCATCAGACACCCTGAACCATTCAGATGTCGGATTATACCTCGCTCGAGGGAAGTCGTATCACTGATCCAGTCAGAATATGATGAGAAGTCCGAATATATCTGATCCCAGCGTTGAATACTCGTGGCGAGTGTCGGTTTGGGGTGTAGTAGTCCAAGCAACAATTGTTTCGATCGTGTACAGGCTGGTGATGCCATTGTGAAGTCAGCCAGTGGCTCACAATAATACCAGAGGTTCTTATACATATGTTAGCCAAGTCTGACTGCTGTAACCAAGATCTACTGCGTGATGGTGAGTGTCGCGAAGCGGTTAGGCGTGTTTTCGAAATTGCAGGAGCTGGGTATTCGGGGAGAGGCTTTTATTGAGACCGTGAATGATTGAGGAGCTACGTGAGTGCGTTGTTCGATGTTGTCGCAAGTCTCAGAACGTTTAAGTTATGTGGGACTAAGGTACATCTCTCTTGAGATTATTGCCCCCCTGAATATGTGCATGCATCAACCTCCGAGGGAAGGACGGACCCCTAATTGGGATGACTTCACGATGACATCACCAGCCAAGGCCCCTCCGAAACGCTC
This sequence comes from Podaxis sp. C-F-92630, assembly GCA_018524945.1. Taxonomy (NCBI): domain Eukaryota; kingdom Fungi; phylum Basidiomycota; class Agaricomycetes; order Agaricales; family Agaricaceae; genus Podaxis; species Podaxis sp. C-F-92630. The sequence continues at coordinate 19,092 of JAEUWS010000111.1, forward strand.
CCCTCCCCTGTCCATCCCATCCTCAACTATCCAACGCACAACGACAACCAGCGATGGAATCACTCGACGACGGTCCATACTACACACACCAGACCTACACCATCCTCCTCCAACCCATTCAAAACCCCTCCCCAACCGCACGCATATTCAACCCCAACTTCAACCCCCACGACATCCGACCACATGCTCGATCCGTCTTATCAGCATTCGCTTCCGGCCTAGGCGCTGGGTTAATCGGTATCACTGCGTGCGTCGTGCAACCCCTACACTGTATGACTACGCCTGACACCCTGGTTTGGGTAGGATGAGTATCACACAGACGATCGAGCAGCATGTTACTGGCCGACCTGTGACTTATGTTCCGGGTGAATATATCCTCAGGTTCTTTAAACGTAGCTTTGGATGTAGGGATACGCGGGGGAAGAGTCCCCCGACACCGCCGTTGGCTGGAGACGAAGCAAGAAGTCAAGCACCCGAGGAATCCTACTCGAACCTCGCTAAACCGTCTAACGATGACAATGGTGAGGGCGTCGGCGCGGTAGAGAAATGGGCTGCTTATTTGGGTCAGGGAATGGTATTTGGTGGGTTGAGAGGCGTGTTGAGTTATTATGGTGTTCGTGGCTTTGTGACGGATTTATTGTTTATGGGGTTTATGTCTGTGGATTGTTGTCCGCTCTGGGAAGAGTTGATGGATAATACTCCTTTGTGAGTCCTTTTTTTATTATCCCAGTGAGGCGTTGTTGACGGGGAGTAGGACGCAGCCGTTGTTGAATTCACTGCCCGAGCTGATTCATCAAGCGGTCTACGCATTCGTGACAGGTTTCTTTTGCGACCATTGGGTGAATTGAAAGGTCAGACTTTAGTAAAAGAACGATGTACAGTAGAATATTATGGAGAATAACTTAGACCTCATTTTCATCACACTGCCGCCGCTCAACCTCCTTCGCAGCCTTGATATCCCTAACCCTCCTTCTAACCTCCTCCCGTCTGACATGTCCAACCTCCTTCGCATCATCCCTTGCCCTTGTAAGATTAACAACCGCAGTCTGATGCATCTGTTCCATACGAAACGGAAACAGGAATAAAGAAGGATACAATCCTCCAAGCAACACAACAACGCCAAAGGCCAGCATCATGCGCTCCCTCGGACTTCCAGCAGTCTTACTCCATTCTTCTCGCTCCCGCTCACGTTCTTCATCCTCCATAGCCTGTTTACGTCGTTTCATGTACTCTGCATTTTGAGACGTCCGACGCCGACGGTTGAGTTCGGACATGTAAGGATCGAAACCTGGTCCTTGACCATAATGTGCCCATCCCGTACCATACCTGGCAGACGACGATGCAGAAGGGTACCGCAGGGAATTATACGCGGAGAGGATAGATTGAAAACGGGTGTTGCGTTCGTTGGCACACGGGGTATGCGTGCGGGCGTACGGAGAGTCGGGGTGGTGGTACCGTACGAGGTCATAATCTATCAAGATAAAGCGTATAAATGAACGAGTCTATTAACTCTTTTGGAGAGGAATGGGACAGACGGACAGCGGGATTTGATTTCTGAGGGAGAGGCTCCGGTGGGTAGGTGGAAGATTTCATGAGGGGTTGGGCGGGGATGCTTTGGGAAGGGGTATGGGTGTTCTGTACCTGTACCTGAGAGGGTCGATGCGCGTCGGGTGGTTGAGACAATAGAGAAGACACGAAGGAAATGAGACTGAGAGTGGCGACAGAGGGAATCTGTGGAAGCTATGAACGAGATCATAATGGTGGGTACCAAAGGAACAGACACATTTGGAGAGAGTGGCAAGTGCTGGTTGTAGTTTCTTTCGACTTGAGGGAGTATTATCCCGGTTCGGCCCGAGACTGTCGTGAACAAAAACATAACCCTCAAGAATGGCCAACGTGGGGATCGAACCCAAGACCTTCGCGTTATTAGCACGACGCTCTAACCAACTGAGCTAGTCGGCCGATGCAGTTAATTTTTACATAGTATTTTATATTTAGAGTTTAATGTATTGTCTTACTTGCACCAAGTACCACGTGCCTAAGTTTTTCAATAACCTAATAACCTCCCACACGCCACACACGCAAATCCCAGTCAACTTCTAGTAATAACAATTATCATTTCCACATTACTTTCACCCACTTACTCGTCGACGACCGACTTCACAGGCCTCGCCGGTTGCCCTCAACATTTACGTCTTAGGACTGATCTATGAATGCATCGACTTCTTATTAGGGCGGCAGTATCCTCGTCTCCAATACGGTTTCTGATCAACACAACCCAGGCTGCGACCCCATCCGCCGAGGCCACCCTGACCCACACGTTTCCGACCAGGCAAGTTCCGTATACAAATACTGTATAGCCTGGTTGTACCCCAGACTCTTAGTGCACCTCCCTGCACCTAGCCAAGTCCCTGTGGCGACGTGGCTGAAAACACTGATATGCTCTCTGTTCTTCTTGCCGTCTGGCAGAAACCAACGCCCCTAAGATTTCGTTACTGCGCAGATCAAAACACGAAACGGCTGCCCACGTCTTCAAGGGACATCTAGTAATCCTGATTTTATAACAGCGTCAATCGTTGACATTAAGAGATGGCTGTCATCTGTTCAAATCTTGCTCCACAACTTATTCAGTCTCTCCTATGAGCCTGACAATCCTCGGGTCTCCAGGCTTTTGAGTACTTGGAAAAATAATAGTATAAGACCCTCCTCCTTTGCGCCTTGCTGCCTGCCATTCCTTTTCCTTTAGACTCGTTTTTCTTCCCATAACTGCAAATGCGCTTCGGTCGCCCGCGTCTGAAGTGCTCATTCATTCTCTCCTCTTACTTTCTATTACCTTTTCTCCCCGGGGTCCAGGTTTCTGCCCAACACGACAATGGGAACCCTTCCACCGATATCCCAATCACGTTCACTAATGGTACCACGGGCAACAACAGCAGCGGCATCTCCGCCCTAAACCTCTCACCAACCGACGTGACCATCTTCGCATTCTGCATCATCTTCGCCCTCATCACCGCCCTCCAACTTATCCTCGCAAGCCTCAACGTTTCCAAGCACGTCTCCTTTTTCTCACCCAAACCTACACCTTCTACCATGTTTCTCGTCCCAAGTCCAACAAGCAGCATAAACCCACCGTTAGCCGTAGGACCCATATTCCCCATCGTCCTCTTCCTCGCGACGTTGTGTCTGTTCGTATCGTATATCCTCCGTGCCGTGCTTTGGGGACTAGCATTTAACACAAACACGGCTCCCAATCGACACACAGCGGACCTGATTACGATCCTGGCAGTATTTTCGTGCTTGGCAGACGTTTTTATCGTCATGTCCTGCTTCTCATTCATGTGCTACCGAATTCGACGCCTGTGCTACTCACGTGTCGGTCAAAGTTCCATATGGTCAAACGCGTATTTCATATGATGCTGGCTGTAACGAACTTTATAATCGGTATGGCCTTTATCGGGTATCGCGCGACGACGTTGGCACATGCAAGAGAGCTTGGAACGGCCCCTGGTGGTTTGCCTTGGAGATTGGCCATCTCAGAGGATCCGCTACGGAAGTTGGTCAACTTGAAGAGGGGGTATGATGTGTTGATGGTGTGCGCGGCGGTGGAGGTGGGATTGTCGTCAGTGATGCTGTATCAACATGCGGGGAAGTACCTATCCGCCCCTGATCGTAAGGTTCGTGCCTCCTCCCCTCCTCGTTACTAGACTAACATACTGACCCACCTCACCTCCGACGCCCTCGTAACCCCCCTCGTCACGACCCCGAAACTATATGTATATTCAATCACGTTACGAACGCAGGCTGCCCTGCGTTTAGGATGGGTAATCTCGCCCCTTTTGTTATTGTACACCCTCTTTCCATTTATCTTACATGAAGTCCTCCGAGCACGAGAAGACGCAAAGGGATCCTCTGATCTAGACCTCGGTTCCAGACTCGAGATATTGGGCGCCGGGGTCGTAGGCTGGACTGAATTCTCCCGGACTTGGGATGTCGGGAGGGTCATTGTGACCTGTGTAACGATGGTGGTTGTTATTGGGCTGTTGTTACGATTCGGTGGAGTGTCATTGCGAGATGTGATGAAGAGAAGGAAAGGTCAGGTTCAGCCTCAGATGCGGAGTTATGGAAATGTGGGGAGTGGCCATGGGTTGGGGTATAAGGTGTGATTTTGAATATGTCTGCCTAAATCGTTGTGCGTTTTGTTTTGTTGTTAGTGTTATTAGTGTATGTTCGTAGGACGGATATTTTGTACTGTGTTCTTCAATAATATGTTTTTGTGTTGTGATGAAGGTACTTTGCCGGAGGAGCTTGGCAAAGCTGTTCGTCCTTTGTTTGAACATGATGTATTATAGAGCCCTTTTGTAGCGTGGTCCGAAAGAATAGCTGGTTCAAAGGGAGCGCTCCTTAGTTCGACCACATCGCACTCTGAGCCTCGGAAGAGTATTACCACCCATGTCATGCGAAACCTTCACATGTTTTTTGCTACTCTATGGTAACCTTTTTTTATTCCACAATAAGTCGCTACTGCCATCGCGGGGGGATGCAGGAATTGCTACGTTCTCGTTCAGCCTTCACCAGATTTGATTCACTCCAAGGTGCCTCAAACTGCTTGCGTCGTGTTGCAAAATCGGTCTATCATCACTGCATGCGGCTGGAAAGCAAAGCATTCATGATGGAACGATCCCCAGTCACGTGTGCTCAACGTCTAGCCTTTCTCAGTTCACCAGCCATTTTGTAACTACATTTCAACGTTTCCAACATGATACAAGGCACCCTCGCGGAAAGTCTAGTTGATCTCCCAGATGACATACTCCTGGAAATATTTAGCTACCTCTCAGCTTCATCCATCATTCTGTCTTGCAGGCAGGTCCGTTGTCTCCTTGGTGGCTATTTATACCCTCCACGCCCAACATCTGAACAGGTATGCCGAAAATTAGACCGTTTATCGAGAGAGAGGCACTTGTGGATTCGGATCTACAACCAAACCAAGCATATGCTTCGTCCAGCGATCGACTTGAACCAGGAAAAGTGGTCGGAGCTTGAAAGAATTATGGCTCGAGCAGAGATACTGGAGAGAAAATGGAGCGATAAAGATGCACTGTGGGCTGCTCCCCGTCACTGGCGCAGCGTAACTCGCACGCTGGGGCCGAGCCATGGAGAACCCGTGGCTGTTATGGAGGAGTACGTCGTCTTCAAGAGGTCCATATGGGGTAGCCAGCAGACTTCCTACGCCTGGGTCAACATACACAACATGGATGGTTTCGCCGTCTTTAACCACGTTGTTTCTCCGCTGTTGGAAACAACCACCCACTACATGGATTATGCGGGGATGACTTTCTTTGTGGTCTCGGCTCCCCTGCGTGACACATCTCTGTGAGCCTGTTCATGCCTTTGATCTATGGATGGTATACTAATTATTGTACAGGAAAGTGACGGGCATTCAGATTGTCACTGGTGTACCTCACGTGACTGTTGAATACTCAGTGCCACTCAGAAACCATATCGAAATCGACCTTTTGGATGCCAACAACGGCCTCGTATGCGTTTACCATTGCCTCCATCCTGATAACCCCCACCTTGTTGATGTCTTGGATCTACAGACGAGAACCCTGTCCCATTTCAATGTAAGCACATCTTGGAACCCTGAGTGACTCGATGATCACCAACTTCTGAACCTAGCCGATTCGTCCGCACTCAATCCTTCCACCGCATGAACCCGAACCCGGATTTATGCGAACGCTTTACAACATCGCCACCGAGACATATCTAATGCAAACATATAGCAAGAATTTCTTTGCAGTTTTTGGCCGTTCTGATCAAGGTGCCCAACCGGCAGGTTCGACCTCTCTGATTGAACCCATCTTGAAGGGCCGCTTTCCTGCATCCTGGTGTGAGTTGCGTCTTCTTCCCCGGTCTGCTGCCTCCTTCGTGGTAGGTGTTGAACAAACTGGTAGACACTGGTTACAAGAGCCTCGCCTGATCAGAATCCACCTCCTATCTGTCGGTCTTGCAGATCCATTAAAAGAAGTTTGTACTTTGGATGTCCCAGGAACTTTTTGGAGTTTTGTTCTTCCCACTCCTCCGCTAGCTCATTATGCCCTTGGAGTTTTATCCGTCACGCAAAGAGCACTGGATAGCTCTGATGCCAGGGATGAATGCAGATGTTACGGTGTTCAAGTGGACCCCCTGGACCTTTCCGAGATCCAGCCGAGAAAAGCAAGGACTACATAACCTTGAACAGAATGGATTTGAGACCTGCTCTTGATGAGAGAAACGAGGAGGCTCGCTTTTGTTATTTCGATCCTTTTTCGGGAAAGAGCTTGTTGTCCGTGAAAAGCAGCTCTTCGTTGCAGTCGGTCGTTGTACTCGAGTATTTACGTGGTGACAATGGAGAAACGCAATTGTAGTCTCTACCATCGTACACAACAGTACAAAACAGAATCTCTCGCAACGTGCTTAGGATAACGTTTCTGCATGGTAATATCCTGTCAAGTACAATATCGAGTATATAGGCCTTAGGCCTAGGATTGATGCAACGTCACGTGTATTCCAAGCTCAGCGCTCAGTGCGTAACTCAATACCTGAACGTCGAACGTTGAACTCTCAAGCACATTTCAACACATTCAACATGACGCAAAGCACAGTTGAAAATATTATTGATCTCCCAGACGACATACTCCTTGAAATCCTTAGCTACCTCTCAGCTTCATCCATCATTCTGTCTTTCAGGCTGGTCTGTTGTCCCCCTTGGTTGCTATCTATACTCTCGATGCTCAGGATCTGAGCAGGTATGCCGAAAGATGAACCGCTTATCTCGAGAGAAGCATTTGTGGGCTCGAGTCTTCAACCAAACCAAGCACATGCTTCGTCCAGCAATCGACTTGAACCAGGAAAAGTGGTCGGAGCTTGAAAGAATTACGGCTCGAGCAGAGATACTGGAGGGAAAATGGAGCGATAAAGATGCACTGTGGATTGCTCCTCGTTACTGGCGCAGCTCAGCTGGCACGCTGCGGTCGAACCATGGGCTACCTATGGTTATTATGGAGGAATACGTCATCTTCGGGCAGTCCACTTCGCATAACTCGCAGTTTGCCTACAGATGGGTTGATATACACAACATGGACGGTCCCGCCGTCTTTACCCACGCTGTTTCTCCGCTGTTGGAAATTACCACCCACTACATGGATCCTGCGGGGAAGACTTTCTTTGTGGTCTCAGCCGCACCCGGTGAATCATCATTGTGGGCCTGTTCATGCTTGTTGATCTACATATGATATACTAATTATCGTACAGGGAAGTGGTGGGCATTCAGATCGACATCTGTGGGCCTCACGTGGCTGTCGAATACTCGGTGCCACTCAGACACCGTACCCAAGTCAACCTTTTGCAAGTTGACAACGGCCTCGTATGCGTTAATCATCGCGTCCATCCTGACGACCCCCACCTTGTTGATGTCTTGGACCTACAGAACAGAACTCTATCCCATTTCAATGTAAGCACATCTCAGAAACACAAGTAGCTCGATGATCACCACTCCTAAACCTAGCCGATTCGCCTGCGCTCAATCCTTCCGCCAGACGAATCCTCAGCCATGCGAACGCTTTATAACATCGCCACCGAGACATATCTGATGCAAACATATAGCGAGAGTTTCTTTGCGATTTTTGCTCGTTCTGTTCAAGGTGCCCAGCCAGCAGGCTTGACTCCTCTCATGGAGCCCGTCTTGAAGGGCCGCTTTCCTGCATCCTTCTGGTGTGGGTTGTGCATTATTCCCCGGTCTGCTGCCTCTTTCGTGATAGTCGGCATCGAACAAGTCGGTAGATACTGGTTACTGCAGCCTTGCCTGATCAGAATCCACCTCCTTTCTATAGACCTTACGGATCCACAAGCTTCATTGAAAGAAGTTTGCTCCTTGGACGTCCCGGGAACATTTGGGAGTTTTGCTCTTCCCAGTCCTCCTCCGCTAGCTCGGTATGCCCTGGGAGCTTTGTCCATCATGCAAAGAGCACTGGATAGTTTTGATGCCGAGGAAGAATGCAGGTATTACAGTATTCGAGTGGACCTTCCGTACCTTCCCGAGAGCGATCTAGCGGGAAAAGGCCGGGACTACATAACTTTGAACAGAATGTACTTGACTCCTGCTATTGACGAGAAAAGCGAGGAGGCTCGCTTCCGTTACTTCGACCCTTTCTCAGGAAAGGCCTTGTTGTCCGTGAAAGGTGGCTCGGAGCCGTTAGAGTCGGTCCTCATACTCGATTATTTACACGGTGATAATGTATAAACCCAAATGTAATTTTTACTACTCCACACAACAAGATGATTCTGATTCTGGTAGTGAGTGCCTGATATACCGTTCCGGGAGGAATATCATGACAAATAAGAAATACAGGACACCGAGGGTCTTACTCTCGTACAGTACGTCGTTCTGTTGTCGATATAACGTGAATGTGAGATTCAGTGTCATTGAACTCTTGGAAATGCTCAACGCCATGGTGCTTGTGATACGGTTGCAACGTTGCCGAGCGACATTTGAGAGCTACCTAGCAAATATTTGTGGTGCTGAATGTTGAACGTTGAACCCCGTGACACTGGTTCAAGTGATGTACCAATCATGTTCACAATATATCAGGCGTTACGATAGTGTCGTTGAACGTTCTCGATACGATGCAAGGCGTTATCACGATAAGGCTGGTTGATCTGCCTGGCGACATACTCCTCGAAATCCTTAGCTACCTGCCGGCTGCAACTATTCTGTCTTGCAGACGAGTAAGCTGTTGCCTAGTCACTATTTACATTCGTGTCGCCCAACATTCGAACAGACATGCCAACAAATGAATCGATTATCTCGAGAACGGCACTTGTGGATCCGAATTTTCAATAAAACCAAGCACATGCTTCGTCCAACGACCGATTTGAACCAGGAAGGAGTACCAGAGCTTGAAAGGATCATAGTTCAAGCAGAAAACTTGGAGAGAAAATGGAGTGGCGAAGATGCGATTTGGATTGTTCCCCGCTGCTGGCATAGCGCAGCCTGCATCGCAGCCCGTGGAAAACCTGTGGCCATAATGGGAGAATATGTCGTCTTCCTGACTTACCTCTGGCATTATCGACAAACTTACACCTGGGTTTCCATACATGATGTAGATGGGCCCGTCGCTTTCGAGTATGCTGTTCCGGCATGGGGTACATTTATTCATTACATGGACCTGAGGCGAAAAACTTTCTTTGTGGTCTTGCCCCTCCATGAACCGTCACTGTGAGTTTATTCGTACATACTTGTTGATCCATGCATAATGGACTGACTGTTGTCAAGCAGAGTGATAGGTATTCAATCCGATATCAGTGGGCCCCACGTGGCGGTGGACTACTCAGTACCACTCAGCAGTCACACCGAAATCAACTATTTGACTGTCGACAACGGCCTTGTATGTATCAACCACTGCCGTCGCCCTAATAGTCCCGACCTATTTGAATTCGATGTTTTGGATTTGGAGCGAAGAACGATATCACAATTTAGTGTGAGTGCGTCTCAAGAATCAAGGCGACTCATTCCTAGGCAATATATAACTCCTGATTCACTAGTCAAATTATACCCGTTCGATCCTTCCACCTGACATATCCTCGGTTATGCAAACCCCTTACAACGTCACCACTGAGACCCATGTGGTGCAAATATACAACTGGGAATTCTTTGCGGTCTTCAATCGATCTTACCAGGGCCCCCTTTCATCCCTTCCGATAGAGCTTCCTGAACCCATCTTCAAGGGCCGCTTTCCGAGTTGCTTCGAGTTTGGGGTGCATATTATTCCTCGGTCAGCTCTATCCTTTGCGTTAGTAGGCGTCGAGCAAGTCGGCAGGCCTTGGTTGGATCAGTTTACTACGGTCAGGGTCCATTTGCTATTCATGGACTTTTCGGATCCCGGGGCTTCAGTGGAAGAGGTTTGTTCTTTGAGCATTCCGGGAGATATGAAGAGTTTTGTTCTGCCCAGCCCCCCTCAGCCAGCTCGGTATGTCCTAGGGGTTCTGTCCGTCAACCAAAGGGCACAAGGTGTCTCTGGTGATGATGAAGTAGGACATAGATACTACGCTCTCCGAGTAGACCTTCCGGACCTTTCCGAAAGGGATTCAGCGGGGAAAAGACGGGGCTGCATGACTTTGAAAAGAATGGATTTGAGCCCTGTTCTTGATGAAAGAAGCGAGGAAGCCGTTTTTTGTTACTTCAACCCCTTTTCCGGACAGGCCCTCTTGTCCGTGAATCCTCGTACTTCATGGGATTCGGCTCTTGTAGTCGACTACTTGTAGATAAACGATGTAGAGACACAATATGTGTAATTACTCATCGATGCCATGAACGCCGAAGTTCCCACTACGGATATCATGTGGATCTCGAGATGATAAACAGTAGGTACTATTCAGTGTCCAGTATCTACAACATGTTTTGGTCGCCAAAAACCACCGTCAGTTCACCGTCTGACTCGCTGCTACATCGTAGCCCCCAAGGTCCTTGCGCTAGATCCTGGAGACTGTGATCCCTCCTTCATTTGAGGGCTGCTCGCACTCTAGGAAGCAGTGAATTATTTCTGTCTTGTAAATTATTCCAGTATCATAATTAACGAGGGATTCAATTAATACAGAAAGTGCGAGGTTGGCAAAGCACTAAGGAAAGCAATGATAACAGATACAATAGCAGGAATCGACAGCAAGAAGACAACAAGAAAGCATTGCGACAGCGATGAGGGTAATAGTTAGGAAGTCTGAGGCGCTGAAAGTGCTGCATCCACAGCGACGTCCGCTTGCCAGATATCGTCGTAAATATTATACAATCCGAGGAGGATAATTTGCTCGAACTTAATGGCGTTAGGGCCCAGTTTCCACTCAGGATCATGAGTGTGCACGTCTCGGACATCCTGCAGGGCTAGGTTGTAAGGGACGACTAGCTCTGGCAAATCATATTACGCACTTCGATGAAATTCCAAAACTGCATAGCGATTGTCGCCCCGAGCTGCGCGCGGGAAATCGCCGGACTGACCGGAATACTACGAGACCAGCCAAGATATTCATATCCTTGCCACTGGGCAGAGAGTGTCAAAGCCCTATTGGGACGGCCAGGGAAAGCAGGGACATACCATGACCCGCAGCGTGAGTTGACGGATGTTGAGACCTGCGAGGACCTGGTCGTGGGCCCCTATGACTTCCCGTGCAAGCGCATTGGTACTCAGAGCAATAAAGTCATGGACAGGGACGCCTTGACCCCGAGCACCAAAATGATCAAAAAGGATGGGCAGGCAAAGGGAATTACGACCTGGTGGAACCTTGCTCTTATATTGAGGGACGCGTCGTCGTCTTGGGTTTACAAATTTTCGTGCTGTGTCTGCAGTTAACGCGCCTGCGAGCGATGAATATGGTGATAATTGAGAAGGAAAGACCGGAGGATGCAGAGAGCTTCGATATAGAGACATAAAAGGATTAAAGGCGAAGGCCCTGTAAAGCAAAGAGCAAGGCGAAGAATCCGAGAGAAACAGGAGCCTATTTCCAACCCCACCTTGCCCCGCTGTCTTATAGTAGCCCCAAGATCAAGCCTCACCCCAACCCTCCACCAAAATTTAGTATTTGATAGCAGATGGAAATGGCGTATCAGGGTAGTTACCAGCAACAGCACCACGACTGGGCTCACATCTCCAATCCAGGCCTCAGGGAAATTGCGGAAAATGAACATTCTCCTACCTTGAATTCGATTGAGCCATTCGTCGATGATCCGCCGACTTGGGGCCACCATTGACTTATGCGGCCCAATGAGGATCAATAATTGTCAACATTGTCAATATACATGATATTGATTTGTGAGGCACCGGCGTACCCTAAGGTAGCCTTTAGACTGTTCATGATAGGGATACCTGAAAAACCTGCGAAATGGAGACTGACGCTATGTTCCATGAGTATTCTGGCAGATTGCGGTACCGAGACGCCTACAAGACGTCAGCATTACACGGACACCGTGTGTGCAGAGTATTGATGAGGTCGTGCCCCGAGATCTCAGGAGTTGGCTGCAATCTTGTGAGCGTTCGACGTCAGCTTCTCTGGGGCTTCCGGGATCGAAACTTCATCAGAGCACTATGTCCGCTGTATGATGTCCCACATCTCAGTCGTAAAACGAATAACTTAGGGTCAAACACGCGCCTAGGCAGGACTCTACTTTCATGAAAATTTCCCAAGGGTCGCATTGATAAGTATAGCAGGGCAGATATGGAGATGTGCTCATCCAGATATAATCTGGAAACCGAATCCTTAGTCTCGATAATGAAAGACACAACCTGGTTGTACGAGGAGATGAAGACTCATCTGGGTAAGGCCATAGTCAAACCGCAGCTGATCCATGTACAACGCACCAATTCCCTGGCGAAGAGCGAATACTCCTGGAAACATGGATCATGATCGAGGTCATTTCGGGAACCATAAATTTTCAAATGAGCTTACGTCAAGTTTTCCGGTGATTAGATGTGTGCGCAACTTTGTGGGTCCCTGTTGGTGGTAACTCAACCAGTAGGTTCGGACCAGCGTTCCGTAATCCCGCCAGGCCCTTTTAAGGCGACGAGCTACCGGACGTCGGCTGCCGTTATTGAGGACGGACATCAGACGCTCGAGCTGCCCATACAAGCACGACTAAGGTCGAGATACTGGGGCTTCTGGAAACGCGACGGTACACCCAACTAATGAATCAGATTTACGTCAAGGAGTCGAGCATGACGATTTTGCATGGAGATTGCCAAGTGTCACTCGTTCTGCCGGGATAAGATTTGTATCTCCCACTGTTTGTTCCCGAATATTAAATAGTTGATTTATTGTTAGCGATACAGAACCCGTTGATACAAGGTCTAAGCCTACCTTGGATATGCTACAGGACACGAGACACGTCTGGGTTTAAACCTTGGACAACAAACCTGAGTTTCGGCATTTATTATTTGACTGTTTGCGTCTGGCCGGGTGTTTGCCATTTCGTGGTACGTCGAAATGAGAAGGTAAAATATGGGGCGAATTCGTGCTTGAGTTAGGTGAAACGATTTCCTGCGGGATCCAAGGGGCGATCGTTAGATCCCTTGACGTCGAAAGGAGATGAAGTTCACCTCGACATCAAGACACCGAGTCCTTGTTGTGATGTGACGTGTAGTGTGGTAGCCGCAATGTGAGTTTAGTCGTGTATGCTATATATCCCACTTTACACTCAGGCATTCAACGAAACTTGAAGCTCAAAGTCGAGGCCTTTTACGTCAAAGACCTTGGGGTAATACAATAACTCGTGTTGAGATATCTGGAACCTCGTGCGATCCGAGCGGAGCAAAGGCGCTTGGATAAACGGGAAAGGAAGGAACGAACCATCCTAGTCGCAGGCACAGACAGGTCCGTGGCGGTAGAGGAGCGACTAGTGGTAAGCACAAGGTTCAATTCGAGTCACACGTTTCTACAACAGGTCATGATATTTGAAACTCAACTTCCATTCCAACGTCTCACCCCAAATGTCATCGCTCCGGGAGAGGCATCGTGTTCATGCCTTATCTTCCACAAATGCACGATACAGCACGAGTTTGTTCTCTACGGCACGAATGTTGATTTCGGACCCAGCGCCAATGAAAAACACGTCTCCAACTCCAACCTGCAAATCGCGTTCTTCACCCTCGCTCCAACGCACTATTCCCTTTCCTTCAGTCACTATCGCAATACTCGGCCCTCCCAATTTCGGGTGCTTTTCTACTTCGCCGGCCGGAAGATCTATCTTGATAACCGCGAATTCAGGAATCGGCGGGTCGTACAACGTGCTGAATCGCGTCTCCGCGCCAAAGGGCCGGTACTCAACCATGTGCTTCGATGCCTGGGAAGAGTCGTACGTGAGTGTTGCGACGAGGTTGGGTACATCACGTAGTTTAGGCGTAAGTCCTGCTCGAATGACGTTGTCGGAATTCGCCATACACTCCATACATTCTAGAGCGTAACGCATCCAGAGGGCACACCTGGTTAGCATGGTTGATCTACAGATATATGGGATCTAAATTACCTCCTGAAATATACGCGTGTGGTTCTCCTGCACCCAAGAAGATAGCTTCTCCGGGCTGCAACACCATGTAGTTCAACAGGAACGGGCAGAACACGCCAATGTCCCCCGGGAACTGGGAGTTGAGCCTCAACACGAGGTCAATAAGCTCTTGGGACTCCCCTTCCATGACCTTGGCTCCACCACCCTTGTACCTCGACACTAGAAGCCGCAGTTGGTGCTGGAACTCGAGCTCGGGGGCGGTCATAATAGCAGCGAATACGTTCTTGAGAGCGGCCTTTTCCATCGATCCTCCGGGCTTTCTAGAGGAGGCAGCGGAAAGAAAAGTTTGGAGGACGGTCGCAGGAATAAGGGATGCAAGTTCTGGTACAAGTCGAAGGAAGTTGGCGATTTCGGGGAGCGGACGGAAGCCACAAAGGGCACGGAAGGGCGTAATTGCCAGTGCCATCTCTGGCTTATGGTTGGGGTCTAAGAAAGTCGCCCGTTCAGGTTAGGCTTTAGATGTAGTGGTCACAAGTACACGCCTTTGTATATGTCAGGCTGTTTCGTGTGAAGGACCTCGGCAGTTTTCTTGTCAGGATGGGACTGGATGCTCAGCGCCTTCTCTATAGAGAGCACTTTGAACAGGAAGGGAAGGTTTCCATTGGATGCATCAAACCGCTGGATGATGGCGTCTCCGATAAGCTCTGGATGAGCCTTCAAGTAGTCCGCAAGTAGGCCCTTTCCTTCTGTGAGCTCCGACGGTGACTTTGGGTGTGTTCCCATCCATAGCTATAGGGGTTGTTGCTACGTCAACCTTCATTAGCAACCATAGTCCAATACAGCACGTACCTCTGCATATGTTGCCTTTTCATCCAGTTCAAATCCGGGCAAGCCCGCCGCCGCAAGTATTGCGACTTTCGAGTTCTTACCCACCTTTCCCCAGTCGTATTGCTGTGTGGTTGGAACAACCTTAAATACGGACATGAAGTAGTCTGTGATGGTTGTATCGGAGTCGGTGAGGGAGCATGACGCTTATGGCCGATGACGAAAGCGATCTGTGTGTTCATCACTAAGCTAAATTCAGTTTTGTCGGCTAAACCTCAAAAGAATCTGACATACTTATCACGTTACCTAAGCAGTAGGGATATAAATTTATTAGGGGAAACCAGCTCTTTGAGAGCAGCTACATTATACACACATGCGCAAGTCCTACGAAAAACCTGACATTGAATGAAAACATTGGCCCTGATACATAGAAAACATCATAAATCATAATGAAACCTGATAACCATTAGAAATCCCAAAGAAAAAAAAAAACATAAACATAAACTTTTCACAAGTCACAAATTCCTGGGCTTCATGCTCCAAATCTCAACGACGGTCTTCCCAGCTCTTCGACACATGATCGCACAGGTATCCCTGAGATACGCAACCTTCCAGACCGTGTCGCTAGGATCGCTGAGATCGCGGATGTAATTACCAGTAGCGGTTTCATACAACCTCACACGTCCATCGTTTCCACCTGTGACTAAAAAGTCCTTGTCGAACTGAAGTGAAGTGACGGAAGAATCATGCGCTGCTATACGGTGTAGAACCGTATATTTGGACAGGTCAAATGTGATTACGCGACCATCCGAACCGCCTGTCGCGAGGATGGTTGGCGAGAGTTGTAGCTGGCAGACGAGTGCGGTGTGGCCCTGAAGCAGCGCGACGCAATCCCTATGAAACGCAGATCAAAATCAATGCGGACGGGATACGAGAAGTATCAACACTTGCCCCGTTTGAGCGTCCCAGACACGAACAGTTGTGTCCAAACCACCCGATGCAATGCGGACACCATCAAATGCAACGGAATAAATTTCGTGGTAGTGGCCTCTGAGGACATGCAGACATTGCCCGGTATCCACATCCCATAACTACGTCAAGCGGAATTAATTTCAGGAACATTATTGGCATGCCGAAATAAGACTTACCCGACAAGTTGTATCATAACTCCCGCTAACAATCCTGTTCCCACAGACATCCAAACAACGGACGCTGTGATGATGGCCTGCCAGAACGCGCAAAGCCCGACCGCGTTGTATATTCCATACACGCACAGTACCATCCCGCGAGCCTGACACTGCGATTGGTCGATTATGCAAGACGCGGATGCAACGGATGGTGGATGTATGTCCAGCCAAAACATAAATACAATATCTGAAAATCCAATTAACCTAAAAATCAATTCATCAAAGAAAAGAACCTACCCAGTCTTGATATCCCACACCCTCAGTAACTTGTCACATCCTCCACTCACCACCAAGGCATTCGGTTGTCCCCACCCTTGAGAAGCGTACGAACTATTACTTCTCTTCCCGGGGAACGGCTCTTGTTCCATCGATGGATGACGTTGTTCAGTTCCATGGGAGGACCCACCCGAACTCGAACCTTCGCCTTCAGCTGGGTCCAGCCCGAGCGCAACCCTCAAAGACGGCGAAATATACTGCTCCTGCTTCGAAGTAATACCCATTCTCTCCATGTTCGACCGCAAGGAATCGACATCGTTCCTACGTCTCCTCCTACGCCATTCGTCATCGTCCTCATTGTGTGGCACAGGAAGTTTGACCCGATAACCACCATTCCTACCACGCCTCGGCCCACTCGAAGTATCGTCATCCTCCTCATTCTGTGGTGCAGGTGATCTGGCCGGATGGCCACCCTTCCTACCACATCTCGACCCACTCGAAGTATCACCATCGTCCTCATTTTCTCGGGCAGGTGGTCTGGCCAGATAACCACCCTTTGACACCAAGCATACTGCCCACACGCCCATCTCATGCCCAACAAGCGTACGCGCCAGAACCCCCGTCTTCGCACTGAAGATATGAATCTTAGAGTTTGCCAATCCTACGACGATCCAATCACAATCCAATGCAAGGGACGTGACGACGCCATTATCCGGACTAACAACTGGAATACGATGAGACTGCAACAACGAACCGCCATTCCGCCAATTAGTCATGGTGATATGAGATATCTTGTAATGTTCGCGATACGAAAAATCCTCCCTCCAAACAGGAAAATCATTCTTCAACCATGTGACACTGGGATTCGGACAGTCATCATCAAAGTCCCAGAACCCACCCATATGGCACATCCGCCGCCACACACACTCCGCATTAACAAGGCTATACCAGTGCTTGCTAACCTGCGACGCTCGCGCGAGTGACTTCGGGTCGTCGATGAAGCTCAGGATATGAAACGAGAGCTCTGGCGGTAACCAGAATAGAAAGTCTCGCTTGAGTAGCGGAGCAATGATTGTTGAGATGAACAACAACTCTGATGGCGTGCATGAAGCCATGATTGAGGCGAGGATCTGCCGTCTGAGAGCGGGATCTTGGGTGTTATAGAGGTGGTTACTGGCGAGACCGAGAGGATAAGTTGGAGGTCGGGTGGAACTTGGTCCTGGAGAAGGTGCTGGGGTAGGAGGGGATTCGATGGGCACGTAGAGTGTCTGCGCGTGCGGGTTGGCGGAAGGACCTGGTTGAGAATGTGCCACTTCTTCAAGAGGTGCGTCCGAATGGCGTGTTGTTTTCGTTCCACGGACATGCAAGGAGTCCTCGCAGACTGCCCCATTCTCCAGATTGAATGGGTTAAAAGTTTGATTTGAGTGTGCGGGATTCATGAACGGAGTCGTGACGTTGATAAGTTATCTGAAATTATGTGGTTTAGCTCGTAGATGCGTCGGATCGGGAGGAAGGCAGCATACGTGAATGAGACGTATGAGAAGAAAGATGTTCTTTGGGGTATAAGAATGCTACAAGGAGATGATCGAATAAAAACAGACACAGATGGACACAAAATATTTAGTTAACAACGCCCTGATCAAGCGTTGCTCGTGGCGACGTTCGGCGAGTGTGTGGAGGTAATTGGGACTGTATCCGGGTTTCTGGGTGGACCAAGCAGCTATGTTGAGAATTAAGCCGCACGAGGACCAGTACCCGGTCAAGGGGGAGCGTGATTGTCGAGAAAAATGGTTGACAATGGCCGAGAGTCGTGGAGGTCGTTGTGGCTGTCGCCAGAGACGGTGAGCAGGATGGATCAGTAACGCTCAGCCAAATAAAGACACAGCCACATGTCCTCACAAAACAATTGAATTGGCTACTCCAGTCCACTTACAAATGGGCAAATCAGTAGACAGATGAATCACGAAAGCAAATGCCTATGCCGACTTGCACTCTGAGGGCTGGGTTACGGTGGTCAACCATGGCCAGAATACCGCCGTTCCCAGCGACCGGCATTAGCTGCATCCCGAGTCCGAGACGGACAGCGAGGAATCCCTACAATGTACTGTACGTACAGGCTAGTCAGTCTCAATTTCCCATTCGGCTTCTGGTCCAACATCCGTCCGACGCGGAATGCAAAGCTCCAGTGCATCAACCTTTGGGCATGAGATAGCATAGGCCCATATGTGCGCCTATACGCCTACTGATATCAGGGTGGAGAGCAAAAGGAGACATAGCAGTTGTATCATGGATCGGAATCAGTAAGGAAGGTTCTTGTAGCTTCTCTTTAGAAGGTTTGTAAATAACCTAGGATTCCACGAGTTGTGATAGGTGAGCAAAAGGCTGCAAAAGGTGCAGTGGACCCTGTTCAGGGTCAACTCGCCACGAGGTCCGACAAGTCTGAGGCCCCTCTGCAACTTTATGAGTCCTTTCACGTTTATGATGTGCCTCGCCCCGAGTTTGTAAAATGTTGTTTGATTCTATATGTGATGTACAACTAGACTACATACGTGTATACAACAAAGCATAGTAACAGAGCATCTACAGCAATACGACAGCAATGCAAAAATAATGCAGACATGAGAAATACAGCGAAATAAGTTACATGTACAAGATTGAGGAGGTTTTGAGGGGACATGATGAAGTCTTTTGTCGGAATGGGGAGCGTTGACTCAGAAGTCAACAGCGATATCTGCTTGCCAAGCATCGGTACCGACGCTGTATAGAGCGACAAGAACAATCTTATCAAACTCGATACTGCCGTTTCCGACTTTCCATTGGGGGCAAGTTGTCGTCGAAGACATGGCTTTCTAAATTTAAAATCAATAATCTCGATTGACCCTCAAGAAAGGAAAGAACTGACCTCGACGAACCTCCAGAAGTGCATGGCGATGCTCGCCCCAAGCTGGATGCGGGTCATCGATGGACTCGCTGGCGTGCTGAATGACCAGTTCAGGTGATCATAGCCCGGCCACTAAATACACCAATAAGTCAACTGCTTGCAACATTGTATATGCGATACTTACCATAATACGAAGGTTAATCTGTTTGATCCCGGTGTTCGCCAAGACAAGATCGTTGCCTCCAGCAACTATCTGAGCCAGGGCATTCGCGCTCCGGGCGCTGAAGTCAACGATCGAGACTCCCTGTTGAGAGTATCCGATATAATCGAACGAGATGGGCTGCGCCACTGGATTGCCGGCGACCTTGGCAGCGCACTGAGGGACCCGGCGCCGGCGGGGATTGACAAATTGGGAAGGCGCCGGGGTAAGAGCGCCGGAAAGAGATGAATACCCAGACACCTGGGAGGGAAAGACGGGAGTATGAATGGGGCTGTGGTAGCGAGACATCTCGATATGATAGGCGTTTAGAGTTTTAGAATTAGAGAGATCTAGTGCCGCGCTGAGGCTCCGGGGACTCGAGGGGTAGCTGGTGAGCTGATTCACCTCGACCACATCGCTCTCCGTTAAATATTGAGCCTTGCACCCTGTTGCTTGTGCTTTCTCCTCCACTGTACTTCACATATCATAGCGGGCCCTTGCTCGTTGTACTGAACATCCTCGACGAGCATCACTAGACCGTCGGGTGATGTGGAAAAGAGAGCGGCTCGGTCAATCACATACCGAATTTAGAAGGACCCATTACGGAGACCCTGAGCCAATCCCAAAACGAGCCGGCGAATTCACAGTTTGTGAAGGGCCTGGCTAAATGTGATATCACAAAAGCCAACCTAGCTCAGGGTCGATCTTCTCACTTCCTGTCTTCGGTGCCCCATGCTGCGGTCGATCCTTAATCACCTCTAAATTTCTGTTAGGTCCCATCGGTTCAATAGATATTCTTCTCCAGGTTTTCTATACATATCTATTCATTTTATTGACAGGTCTTCTGAGATCAATCAACAAGGGGTCGTTCTCGTGTTGCTATGAATAGTTGGCCAGTAATTCTTCAGTTCAAACGAACCTGTTAACTGAGATGATTGACAGAGTAAAGCTACAGGGAATATTTCATCCAGGTGATTTGGGAGGCACCCACACTCTCCAACAGTCGTTGTCACAACCTGTTGCGTGTTCGTCGCAGGATAAGGGCCCAGGGTCGAACGCTTCTCCGATAGTACGGGTTCCAGAAATAACGATGCGCATCAATTTTATGTGAGAGCGAGTTACACATTTGGTAAGTTTCTCTCAAGCGCGGAAGACAGTGCATTCGTTAAGTCTTGCAATAT
>JAEUWS010000112.1:0-39266 GCA_018524945.1 Podaxis sp. C-F-92630
TACCAGTATGGATGGTAGCCCTCTTCGCAGTCTTCGTTGTGGTGGATATTGCTATCTACCTCCAGATTAGCCACCTTTTGCTTGAAACGGATACGAAGCCGGCTGACCTGCCGATACGATATCCATACATTGGCTTGGACGAGATGTACAGCTCATCAAATGTGAAGCCTTCGGCATACGATCCACTGATTAACGTCCCCATTCTCGCAACGCAAGTCAGCCGAGCAGAACCTGATAGGGTATTTCCCGTAGACACCCATCAATGGTTAAGCGACTTCGGTACACTCTCACCCCCGGACCGTAATCTATATGTGACAAATACTGTAGGTCCCGTAATCCTTGTATGCAGCTCTCCCCTTCCTAACATCCATAACAGATCCATACTATTGTTCAATTCCATGTCCTGGATTGGGGAATGGAGAAATGCGCGCTGACTGTCCGACTACCTGCTTGGGATGCTGTTCTACCGCACGAATACGAAGTTAAGGATGTCCGAGGTACCATACGCCTGGATATCTGCGAGCTTGACGCTTCGCGCCCGCTCAACGCTCTGGATCTGACATGGAGGAAACGACCAAAGTGTTTTAAATATGCTGGAACCATCGACGCTCGGGTGGGAGAGGAAGTGCAATTAGAGCCTTTTGTGTGTCAGACTGGAACGTTTAGGGCGTTTGAGATTTCTTGTGCCCCTGATATGCCGGACTGTGGCGTAAACGTCTGGTCTAATCATAATGATACGTGGGGTACGTCCATTTGGATTTTATTCTATTGATGATTTTGACATTTTGACTAGGTCTATACCTGACGCAATACCAAACTATTTGATGGTACTCGGTGCCCCAGAGCTTTGACTTTTATACTATTCTCGCCCCTATTTCTATTAGAGGAGTCGACTTCGTCGCCAAGGGCCCTTGCTTGGCAGTGCTTTCAATTTTGTTATGGTCAGAGATAAGATAAGAGACCGTTTGTACTTATATACGCGACGAGACAGATTGATGAATTTACTCGAGTAGAAAAACGGGGATTTGCGAGGTAACTTATGTATTTCATTGTACGTATCGAAACATCTTTATCATTCAAGGACGGAGTTCTGTCAAACACTGGGATGATAAATACAGGACAAACGACGAGGTATCTTGGGAGGGTGTAGCGATCCATCTAATCACCCTCTTCGTCTTCCGCCTGAGGATCAACCCTCAAGAACACAGCATCGAATCTAGTGGGGTCTGCGGTAACAGTATGGCTAAGGGACCCACAGCCAGATGGGAGTGGGATTGCGGTTGGGCGAACGGTTGAGGTGACTGGAATACCGATAGCTACAACATTCAGCCAAGGATGTAGCTACTAAGTAATGCACTCACATTCGGTAGGTCCCTTATGACCTGCATCCGTCGCGGTTGGGATTTCTGCAGTAAGGAGGGTCAGAGCCTTTTGAAATGAGCTGGACAAGTGGTATTGCATACGCAGACCGACGGGAAGGGCCAATGTATTGCAGTTGATTGCCATGTAGGCGGCGAAGATGAGCCTTAGAAAGGTGGGTTGCATGCTTCCGATGATGTTAGAGGTGTACTGAGCCATGGACCATGCTACTTGGCTACTTTTAAAAGGCTACTACTCTGGAGTACGGGCTGGACCTCCCGATGCCACTCCTATTCGAGGCAGCTAACAAGGATCCCTCATGCTTAATTTAGGTCCAGATTCATGTATCGTCTACGCTCGTTTTATGGTCGTGTCATATCCTCGGCACCCGAGCCTCCATTTCAGACGACAGAGTCCTCGTATACGAATATAGGTGGTGTAGTAACTGGTTGAAGACTTAGGACGATGGATCGGTATTGATTTAGAACGATCCTGATCTAAATATAACACACGTTAGACCTTCGATTGTTCACTCTTGGTCGCATATGATTCATGAATGCAGGTATACTGAATGTATCGCTTATATACAACATTTCCCAAGCCACCGTGTATTGGAGTGTCATGGTGAAACCCGAAAACCAGGAATGGAAGATAAATAAGATGTACTTGCATCATAGCTTTTGACTTTTCCCCATCATACGCTCAACTTGGCACTACTACCATTAGCATGCCACTTCTGCCATTTTTCTGTCGGCGATCCTGCAAATGTGCTTCCGGAACTTTCCTGTGGGCTCATACAACTGTCGTCCGCCGATCCCACTGCGAACTTTGTCTCCATCCGTTTCGGGTGGTCCAGTGTCAAAGAGGTTCCTGGGTCCCGTCCATGCTCAAACACTACGGTACTGTCCGCTTGTGTAATCATGTCCCGCTGCCACGCTTTCCCGCTAACAACTCGGAGAACGATAAGTTGCGGGCACAAGCACTATATAAAGACCAAAAGCATAAGTAAGCGCGCTCATATAACTCGGGACCAAAGACTCACCGCAAGCTTTGCCCAGACCTGGCCAAATCCAATTGCAGTATCACTTCCCATAGCGTACGGAATCAAAAATGCAATTCCCACAAGACTATACGCCGCCGCTGATTCGACCAAGATCGCAACGACATTTGTGTACATCCGCGAGCTGTCTCGTCCTAGCACTTTGCTGATCGCCCTTGAGAGCCGGAGGAGACGAACAGAAATCAAGATAGTGACGATGATATTGAGCCCGATTGTGATGGCGTAGTAGGGGGTACCAAAGTTTTTGGCGTGTCCGCCGAAGAAGTTGCCGTCTGGTTTGCCTGCGATCACAAGTTCGATGACCGCCAATGCTGTGCGGTACGAGTCTATGTCAATATTTAAGAATGTAGTGATAGATGGCAAGCAACACACCAAATCCAGCAAGATATGCAAGTACGGGGAACGCCATGATCCACCAATTACCATTCCAGATCACGAACAATCGATGTAACTGGATTGAGAGCCACATTCGTCATTCTCGGGCTTATGAAGGGTTCACTGGACGACTCACCAACAATGCATCTCCCATAAATATCATCGCAACAACTGAAGTAGAGCTAAGGGTTTGATACCACGCCGACACCTCTTTCGCGAACCACCCAGGTACCCCAGCTACGTGATTCCGACCTTTTATCCACATCTCTTCCCCCCACACAGCGTTACATGAAATGTCGATTGTTAGCAGAAGGAGGAGGGCGGTACTATACAACGCGAAAAATCGTCTTCTTGAACCGAGGAGACTTGATCTAGATAGGTGGTTCATCGTTGAGAAATACATCACTAACTCCACTCCTACAACCCGTCATCATTGTTCGTATTCAGATTGGCATGCCAGACCAAACCAGGAGGATTCCAAAAAGATTGATCATGTGGTAGAGGCAGATAAGGGACATGATGCCACGGAAATGAATCACAAAGTGTATCATCAGTAATGCCCCAAGCACCAGCTGCGACGACGTCACAGCAAGAAAGACGACGTACCATACAATATCCCACTCATATAATTCCCAATATAATACGCATGCTCAAACACAGGTGACGCCATCTCTGTATTGTTTCTAATCCGTACAATTTCTCACAGCCGCCGACTTGGCAGGGATTGAAAAGGGTTAGACGGTATCAGGTGGGGCGGCGGCGAGGGGACGGGGGCTGTAGCGGAGGAAGGAAGGGGGAAAGCAGAGGTGAGATCGCAACAACAGCACTGGAAAGCTGTGTCAAATGAGACGCGGAAGTGCCTCGCCCAGCACCCAAATTAAACCTGGGACAAGGATAGTAGCACTCGGGAACTCGGCGGAGCGGGAAGAGAGAGGGGGGAACCAAACTGGTCCCAACGTCAAGTCGCCAAGTGTTACGGGGATGGGGTGAAGATGAAACAGTCCGTCAACCACAAGGACACCCGTAGTAGTCGTATATATGGAACTCCGGTCAACGTCCTTGTCAAGGTGGGGAAGCTGAAAGCCGAAATGAAAGGTAAACAACTCACAACGTCAGCAAATCTACGAAGAATAAGATCAAAAGAAACGAGGCACACACTTGGAATAGACAGCATGGCTACTCTTGGACGCTACTTTGGGCGTTGGGTGCCATGTGCTGTCAGGAACATGCGCTCTGCGCGCTGTGTATGTCAGCCATCAACTGTTCAACAGTAGAGTTCGTTCCCCGACTACCATGGCCTTCTTCGACGTGGGTATGGCGTTCGATGTTTGATCATTGATGATAATCATCCCCGTTGCATGGTACACCAGGTTAAGACAAAAATAGACACGGAACGACTGGCTGTGTGGGCGTCTGAAGCACTCAAATCAGCGCCAGGAGTCAATCGAAGTCATCCAATTCCTGCTGTTGACGAGGCGATATGTTAAAAAAGAGCACACCATCTTCCCGTTGCGTCTTCTGTTTCCCCTCCCCATCTCCAATTCTGAATTAATTCCCACTTCTCGCTTCTGTCTTTTGATCTTCCCGAATTGACCAACGAAATTTCCTTTCGATATGTGGTGGAAGTCCTCGCCATCACAACAAGAGAAGAAAGCACAGAATCTTCTCACTCTCCTTATCCTGCTTTTATTCGGTACGAGCCTCCTGGTGAAGATTGGTGGAAATATTTGGATTAAGAGACGCCTGCACGACATCAAAGGCTCGTCGGATTACAGTACGTCCAGTCTGTCTTTGTCATTCCTCTCCTACCCCTCCCTTCTGTCACCGCTTCCTCACATCCCGTTAACCATCTCCAGGTTACCTCGGATACGACTACCCAGAATCATGGCCAATAGAACGCGGGGACGTCTTAATGGCATTCGACAATCCCAAGCACTATCGTCTTGACACACTAGACGGTGCTGCGGAGTGGTCTTCTCTCGTTCCCAATGATGGTTTAATCTATCTTGGTCCGCATCATCAACCCTACTCTATTTCTATGCTCCATCAACTTCGATGCCTTGACATCATTCGAAACGAGACCGTACGCGACCCCGGTGATACGAGTAAACCGACGGCGCTCGCGAGACATTGTTTGAATTACTTGAGACAAATGGTGATGTGTCGTGGGGATCTAGAGTTGGAGTCGTTCCAGTTTGCATCGAATAAGAATCCCATTAATTTGCACGGGGTGTATGAGTGTAAGGATTGGGAGACGGTTTATTCGGAGGTGAGAGGGAATCAGAAAGAGCATGCCGATTGGTTGCAGAGACACTAGAACACCGGGAGTTGATATTTATGGGACATATGATAAAAGTCATCTAATGGTCATATTAGCAAGGTGTATTTTCATTGTGATCAATACAAGAGAAAAGACTTACATTTGTGGATCAGCATGAGATTGCATACCTACTAGAAATCCTCCCAACCACTACTCAAACCTTCCTGAACTCTCCACCCTTGGTCATCCAACCACCTCTTCACTCTCTCCGCATCCCGCTGCACCTGCCCATCTTCCAAAACCTCCACATCACCTTTCCCCCAGAGCGCTAAAACTGACCAACCGATGATCATCATCCCAGGCGGCCGCTGTTCGCCACAACTATCTAAAGCTTCCACGACGTTCTCCAACGTCGACATCAGAACTCTCTGATCAGGCATCGAAGCGCGTTCAATAATAGCAATGGGAGTGTTCCGAGGATACGCGGCACCTTCTCGCTTCGACGCCACCTCCTTATCTGTTAGTGTTTGTACGACCTGAGCAAGTCGTGCGACACCCATGAGAACGACGAGGGTGCGGCTGCGTTCGTACCCAGGTAGTTGGACTTCTCGGCCTTTACGTCCGACGCCGGTGCAGACGATGAAGGATTCTGCAACACCACGTTGAGTGACGGGGATTCCTGCAAAAGTGGGTGCTGCGAGAGCGGAGCTGACGCCAGGAATGACGAGGGGTTCGAATCCGTGGCTACGGAAATAGAGAACTTCTTCGCCCGCGCGGCCGTATACTACTGGATCACCTTGTTTTAGCTGTAACATGGGTATATGCGATCAGAAAAAGATTGGGAGATGATAAAGCAGAGGTTTTACTCACTCGGACGACGGTCAAGCCCTTCCTGGCGGCTTCTACGGCGGCTTCCATCATCTCTTGTTGAGCGCCGTCAGCGTTGCCTGGGAACTTTCTTGCGATGCGAACTTGGACATTCTTTGGAATCAGAGCGAGAACAGCATCTGGTACGAGCTTGTCGGAAAGGACGAGATCGGCGAGCTTGGTAAGTGCGGTGTGGGTGGCGATGGTCAACAATGATGGATGTCCAGGTCCAGAACCAACCAACAGAATCCTTCCACGCTTTGGGACCTCTAAGGCATGTCGAGAATCTGACACGTCCAAGCTTTCCTGCGAAAGCTCGGAGGACGCCATGTTTTCGCCTACAAGGACTTCATTCATCTCCTTCTCCGACATACCCGCTAACTTGGAAATGGGCCAATACTCGCTCACTTGTGCAACCCACTTCATGCGTCTTCGAACGCTCTCTAGGGCCGTTTCGGAAGCACCACGTACGGGAACAGGACGGTTAGGAGTCGAAAGGCCACTGTCCTCGTTGACCTCGTCAGAGGCAATGTCCACCTCTGCAGACTCTGGATCGTCAGCCAATGTCTCGGCTGAATCCTTGGCCAATTGACGCAGTTTTCCCAATTTGGTAGCTGCCGCACCAACGTCTTTTGGCAACTTGGACACGATCTCACGACGAACTCGACCAGCCAGTCGGCAGCCTTGTCCGTTAGTTGTTACGCCCACTTGTAGAGGCGACCGTTCGCCTGTGAGGGGGTCGTCAAAACGATGTGTGGAGGTGAAGATATAGTCGCAGAGATCGGGTATGTCGGTGGTATTAACGGGGATGTTGTGGGTTTTGAAGACGCGGTAGAGGTGTTCTGCAGATGCACGGGTACGTCTGTGTGAGTCGATGACGGTGTCCGTGATACACGCGAGTGAGATTGTGCTAGTTGTGGTCGAGAGGAATGAATTCAGTTTTTCGACGTCTTGTTGGTCGGCTGAAGTCGATGGACATGGAAGCGTGTCCCAATTCACGACCTTGTACTGCTCCCTCTCCGCGCGCCAACGTATTTCTGCACATGCACCAGCGGGTCCACCTTTGGCAAGGATAACAACAGAAAAGTCAGCTTCGAGCGCTGCGAAAGCTCTCGAAGCCGCAAGCAACCCAGAACCAATAATGAGAATAGTCTGTTGCTGAGCACGAAAAGCAAGGAGCAACGAGGCGCCCCTCGTCGGTGTAGGGAAAGTCAGCGAAGACGCAGTGAGTTCCTGCATAGAATCCGAGTCAGAGAATGAAAATTGTGCATTTTTCTGGGGAGAACTAAAGATAAGCAGAAGAGATAAGCAGAAGATGGGCGTCCCTTTGTTAATTTGTCGTGCTCATGAGCAATCCCAATGCCAGCACCGCAGATAAGTGCCACACACGTGACCTGCACGTTCTATCCAATGACAGCCCGCGATTGGCAACCTTTGCGACTCAAATGCAGCTGGTCGACAACGACTCTGTACGTCTTTTCAATTATGAACTATTGCATCTACTCATTACCACAACCAGTTCCTGACACAGCTGACAGCGTTATTTGAGTCTACAAAAGACCACGGATCCATATGGCTCACGCATAAACGACGTGCGTTATCAGAACCCCTCACTTGCGATACCGGTTTAATTGTCTTTCATCTCATAGTCACCCACGATGGCGAAGACGCCACCATGAAACAGGAAGAATCCGGTTCGGACGACCGTGAGTATCAGTGTCTTATCCGTGCAACGAACGGCAAAAACATCAACCTTTCCACTCGTGTGTGTAATCCGTATCCGTACCCATCGCTCCCTCACTCAGGCTAACGTATCACCAGGTTGATCCTGACCAACTTTCCAAATTCTACGCCGCCTATGGCTCCCTCCTCAAATCCTCGTTCTCAACCCTCCGCAAGCGAGACAAGAAGAAAGAAAAGACCCGCTCCGAACAAGCTGCTAAGCGCAAGAAACGCATGACGGAGCCTGTGGTCGTCAACGGTCCTAAACGTGGTGCTGGGCGCCGAAAACGTCAGAGGCAGCTTAAAGCAGCTACTAAGCAACAGGAGTCGCAGAAGAAATTCAAGGAACGCGAGGAGGCGAGGCGGAAGGCAGAGGCAGCAATATGATATGATGGCCGACTGTGTATCATTCTGGGCATCTGTACGTGCGACTTCACTTTCTCTAATCGAAATCCGTGCTGACGAATTCGAAGACGTAGTATCACTAGGAGCATTATCATTCATCGGAAATAACAAGCTACCCTCGAAAATCCGATGCGATTGTAAATCATAGACTAAAAATGACTGAAAGTAAGGAAGGATTGTGAGAGTCCAAATGAATGATTAGTCTAAGGTCATAGAGTAACGAACGAAGATGATCAACTGACTAGCTTATCTTACACCACATCCCAGAATACACACCAGCCTCAAATCCGGCCTTAGGACCATGGATTCGTCCCAAACCCAGCCGAAGACTTCTTCCCCGAATCGGGCACGGCCCACGGGTCACTGCCCCCAAAAGTACCACCACTTCCATTCAGACTCGCACTCGTAATCGTCCCATCAGCAGCACCAAACGACAACCCTGTATCCACACCCACCCCAAATCCACCACTCCCAAACCCACCATAACTATAATCATTAAACGACAACGACTGACTCGGCATCGAAAACGGATTATGCGTCGCCGTCCCCGCCGTCGTCGACGGAGGTGAGGATCCCCACACAGGCGTATCAAACTCACTCCCAAACGCCAATGTTGGGACTTTTGAACTCGAGTGTTCCTGGAACCCATATGCAGGTGCCGATGGTGTAGTACGTTCTTGCGGTTTCTCCACCGACACCGAGCTATTTGGTTCATCCCGTAACGAAAACGACCTCGCAAACTCCTTCGCCAAATCTTTCCTCTCATCCTCCGACACCCCTGCCGTTCCCCCAAGGAAAGGCGCAGAAACATTCCGCTTCGCCTCCATCATCGGCGTCTGAATCGGTGATCTCGGAGGCGCAGGCAGAGGTGGGGGTAAGTTCCTGCCCCTGGTATTATGCACGGTAGAAGGGATATTAAGTTCCGAGGGATTCTCTTGAGCCTGCCCAATCACTTTCCGCATAGCCTCGAGATCGAATCCGGCGTGTTTGGGTATATGCGCGACAGCTGCATCTTCCTCTGTACTTTTCTTACTTGGTGTTGTTGGTGTACGCGGTGTTGCGGAGCCGGAAGTGGTGATATCAGACGATGTACGTGGTCTGTGGTCACCCACGGGTGATTCCATGCGAGGTGGAAGGTCGTCATCGTCTCCTGTAGTACCGGCAGCAGCACCAGCAGCACTGCCAGCAACTGTAGTAGTAGTAGCAGAAGCAGTTGTGGAGGCGGGCTTCGGTTTCGAGAAAGATGATGCTGTGGGTGGTCGCGAAACGTGTTTTGGCGTCGGCGTCGAACTCTTCCTCCTCCCAAACCACCCCTTCTTCTGCTTCTCCTCCTCCCTAACTACAATCCTCTCCTCCGTAAAATCAGGTTCCTGTAAATCACCAAGTCAGCATCACCCCAAAGAATTTCAAGAGACCAGAACCCACCTCAGGCTCATCGAAATAATCAGCCGACACGGGGAACCCAAGCTGATCCAAAATCAACGGCATGAAAGTCCTATAACTCATATGCCCCGAAATCTTATCCGTCACATCCACATTCTCCAACCCGGGCACATTCTGCACCGGCCTCAACCCAGCAACAGTCCCAACACCTCCACTCGTCGCCCTAAACAAATAATTCAACACCCAATCATTCTTCGCAAACGCATTCACGTATCTCCCCGACACGGCCGCGCGGGTCTCACACCACGTACTCTGGGACGCGGTGAGCGTTGCGCCGAGGAGGAACACATCTTGTATAATGCCGTAGGCTTTCTGTCTCGAGAGTTCAAGAAGGGCGTAGAAGATGACGCGAGCCCCGAGGGAGAAGCCAATAAGGGTTATTGGGCGCACCCCGAGGTGCCGTTGGATGAGTACGTCTGCGAGGACCCGACCGGCGGCTTTGGCACGGTCGAGAGCGTTGCTCCAGGGATTGTCGATTAAGTATCCGAGCTTCGTTAGGACTTTTTCGACAAATTTGACATTAGTTTAAGGGTGTACTTGTTTTGATGGGGATAGATCAAATACAACTCACTGATTGGCCATTGGAGAGCGGTCATCAATGTTGTCATAGCCGTAGCTTGAAGAAGTGTCAGTCCTACTTGCGATAACACCTCTGCTGTCATGATTTTCAAAGCGCTACCGGTCTCCCGAATCATTTCCGGCTCCCAAAGGACACTGAACACGTCTCCCACAATGGGGTCCAACACACTAAAGGGAAGACGGACGTCATCGTTTATGCCATTCATAAATCTGGCCGCGACGAAAATATCACGAATCATAAGCCAGTGCACCCGTGTAAAGAGATAAGAATACGAACCCAGGGACGGTAAGAATACAGTTGACACGCTTGTTATTGTGCAGGGGAAGAATATCGAATGTCCGCACTTCTCGCGTGCGTTTGGCCATGCCCCGTGCGGCGATAGTAGATCCCGTAAGGACTCCGCCTGTAGTGATTGCTGCTGCACCCGCCGTTCCTCCTAGAAATGCACTGGTTCCCGTGATACCGATTGCTGAGAAAGCTCCCGCGAGACCGACACCGATGACCGGTGCCAGGAGGCCAGCAGACAAGCCAATAACGAGGCCACCCCCTAGGATGTAGATTGAAAACGTTAGATCGACCTCGCTTGGCCCGTGGAGTTGAAGGACACGGACCTAGAGTAGCCAAGCCCATCATCATGTACCGCCTTCGCTTTCCCGCCTTCTGCACGCCTTCCACAATTTCTTGCTGTTCTAGTTTCTCAATATCTTCCTGGATCTCCAGAGCTTCCGTTACTCGGCTTTCAAATTTGACGACATCAAGCCAACCGAGGCCAAGCTTCTGCGCGACATTTTCCAGAAGAACGCGCGACCGTGCATCATAGACGCTATCAGCAATCAAGATGAGGAATAAATCGCAAAGGACAGTCCACCGAATATCCAGGGTAACATTTTCATCCGCTGACGATAGTGATGTAGTTACACCGGGCATGTGAGTTGTCGTATCCCCGAGGACTTTCATTGTCGTCTGAGTGGGATTGGAGGTTGTATTTGCGGTCTCAAATGTCGTTGATGACGTAGGTGTGGGCGGGACCTGAGGGTTACTCTGTGACGATTCGCGCTTGGACGTATCCGTGGACTGGGGCTCGACGAGGGTTTGGACGGAGATATCGTCATCGTCATCAAGGTCGGGATGATCTGGCTCTCTGGAGGCTGCCAGCTCGCTTCGCCTGCGAGCCTCTTCTGGGTCATATTCGGGATTTGCGACGGTGTGGGTTGTCATAAGCGATGGCACGAGATCCATGGCCTGTACCCCATGCTCCGCCAAATTCTCTATCATCTTCTGTTCTGTCCTCCATAGAATTGTAAGAAGAGCTCGTATTATTAGGAAAGCAGCACTATACCTGGCGTCTCGAGCTCCATGTGATAGTAAAGGCGACCCATAATCTTGAGAGCCCACAGCTCCATACTATTGACAGCCGCCTTGAGCTCCTTACGCTGGTACAACCTCAACCCCTGTGCCATCTCCTTGGCAGTCAACGCACAAAGCCCAACATACGCAATCCTCTGTGCCTCCGTCAACAACTTCTTCGTAGCCTGCATCTGACTGAGCGGAGTCATGGCTTTGTCTTCGTCGAACAGGTACCTCGTCCGCAGATGCACCTCATCATTATCATCCTCCTCCTGCATCCTCAACCTCGTATACTCGCTCTCGTTCTGATCAAGCTTCGAGCGCCATTCATTGCCTCTATCGTCGAAATCTATGAGGTTGCCCGTTGCATTGACGGTGGTTTTGGACTTAGTGCTGGTAGAAGGGGGTTGGTAGTGGTATTTCTTGCGGTCCTCTTCGTCGAGGTCGGTTGCGAGGTCGTCCTCGCGGATGACTGGCATGTCCTGCCAGCCATCGTCATCGTCATCAAATATGTCGGATGGAGGGGGAGGAGCGATCGTGACGGGCATTGAGTTCTTGGCCAAATTCGACTGCTGGTTACATGGGATGGCGCCAGTAATTAGTCGCTTGGAAAGGAATATTGCTCTCACGGAGGACTTCCTGCTCCTGTCCTTTTGCTCTCTCCCTCTTACAACTTGCTCGCAACACCACTAGCTAGGTGAGACTCTACGATTCCGAAGAAACATATCCGACTGTTTGTTTATTTTACAGTTGCTCTAGAAACTCGAAGCCCCGTGTTTATGCCCTCAGTGCTCCCAAACTCAGCGGGTGACTAAACTCATGACCAACACCGTCCCTTAGGAAAATCTTCAAATCCAAGCAACTCCCGGGTGTCCTTTGACGACCACAGTTGAAATGCATTCATCCGATGCTAGCACAGCACGCTTAATGGACATGAAACGTTGACAACGCCCGGGTTAACAACACGTCGCCGAGCCTGGTTGCGACGGCCTCCAATGCGTATGAGGCATGTCTTGCTGATCCAAACCAACGTCCGTGCACAGGGAGTCACAAGCTCAAATTGAAATTATGCGCGTTTACTGCTTTTCCTGCTTCAGCGCCTGAGCAACCAAGGAAACCTCCGTTGCAGGAAGCCGGCGGAGCTGTGCTGCCCCAGTCAACAACGCACGCTACGGACTCGCTAGTTCCCTATGGCAACTCGCAAAGGCGCATATATAAGGCGTTGTGTCTCCTTTTGCATTCACACCACCACGTCGTGTGTCATCCAATTCTCTGTTACGACTTTTACGACCGTTACGACATGTGAGTCTCTTCTCATTGACCATTGGTCCTTTAACAATACTGTTATAGTATAGATACGGCTCTGCCTTGCTGGACAAGACACTGCTGAACTCCAATCACCACTTGAAATCTTTATATATCGCCTTCAGTTTATGATGGCCACTCAAAACTTGGCGAGAATCAGCACCACCCCTACGTCTGCCCGTACCCTCTTCAAGACATCCACCCCGAAATCCATCCTCAAAAGACCCACCCCTCTACCTCTATCACCCAGCCCCTTCCCTTTCTCCGCGAACTTCGCTATATTCATCTCTCCATCCGCCAAGTCGCCCCACGTCCATTTTCCTCCTTCGCCGTGTTTAATCTCGACTTACACCACACATTCACCCAACACTTACGACCGCGCGCCGATATCCGTATCACCAAACCCACTCGCATTACCAGCATGGGGCGACCGCGTATACTCACCAACAATTGGCGGTTTCAAGCTTGCCGACCCACCGAAACACACTTCGCTGACTGTTCTCCGATACGAATCTCCTACTATGGCCGAATTCGAGGATCCACGCTCGCCACGGCCGAAGATCCGGAACAGGGAAGGCGGTATCCGTTTCGCAGAGTTGCCAAACAAACCTGCACGGGAACCAACTGAATTGAGCAAGGCGCTCACCTCCTACCCTCGATCACCATACCCTTCCGCCCCATTATCTCCTGTGGACTTCGAGTCGGCTGCCGAAGGATTTGTGCTTCGCGAAAAAGCCACAAGTCGCCGGACACTTTCATTAGATGAAAAGAAGCTGAAGCGAAAGAGACGCATTCAGTCGAAACCTTCGACGCCCTTCACGCCGATCCCATCACCACTTAAGATGCCGTACCTGAGTCCAGTGGTCGAACAGACTGGTGAGGGGAAGCGTTCCAAGAAGCCACCACCGCTTCCTCTGGAATCTTCCGGAGACCCCTCTGACAACATAACGATCAATGTTAGCTCTGTCAACTCATCGACGTCATCAATAGACAGAAACACGAGCAGTGCACAACTGAATCAGGCGTTCTGGCAATCTATGTCGTTGGCAGGAATAGAGTCAACGGACCTGCAGGGCTTTCAAGTGGGGAGGCCAATGACGTCATGCGAGGACCCCCCTTCTGCAACAGACAACCTCAGCGCGCAGCCATCATCATCGTCATCACCTTTCCCAGATGCGGATAACGACGTAGTACGTCTCAGGTCCGAACATACGCAACTCCAGTTTCTTTTTGCGACGAGGGACGGGGTGTTGTGGTCGCCAGGCCTTCCGAGAAAATCCCGCCCTGAGACGACGTCATCAATTCTTGCGGACGAGGGTGGAGGCGAAGCGTCGGCATTGGGTGCGGTGCTGAGTCCGGGGAAGAAGACGAGTTTTGGATTAGGGAATTCCCTCGGCATGGGAAAGGGATTTGGAATGAAGATCTCGAGATCAGTGGTTGCTTCGCCGTCGCCTAATGATCCCACTGCTGCGTTTCCGTCGTTCTCTGCCGCACTTGATAACGCAAGCGATGGGCGCTCCATTCCGGGACTTACTGTACCCAAGTACCCACCTCGGGCTCAGGTGGTTGAAAGCGGTGCCAGAAAGGGTAGTCACGTTTGAATGGTTGGGAATGTTTCATGATGAGCTTGTCATATGCTGAGTGAATTTGGATGGATTAGACTAGAGGAGGTTGTGTGGAGAAATAAAGCGTGGGTGAGGCCTGCACCAAATGGGGAGGCTGAATATAGAGACGTGATAGGCAGCCTGGTGGCGTGGAGTCGTCGTAGTGTTCTTCTCAGTAGTAGCTTCCACCTGGTCCTTCTTCCCATGAACCCGTCAACATGAGCGTCATGAGCAATGCTTCGAAGGACATTCAAAGATAAAGAAGTGGTTCTCAGAACCATTCCTATCACAACAGGGTGAGTATAAAATGCTAACACCACTTTTGTTCGGGTCTTATCCCCTTGTTTGTCGGTGAAGTCAATGTGACGAACATATCGCAGGTTTATTGTGGCGGTTATGTAAAAATGCGTTCTGTTCATTGCTCGAGTACAAGCCCCTGACAGGGTGAAGAATTCCCTGGCACGTTCTATGATCTATCGATCCGTTCTCCCAACCGCGCAGAAGCCGCGGGTCGTCATAGTTGCTTGTCAAACCTGATACCGGTCGGCACAATAAACGGTTGATGAGGCCAGTAGTACTACCGAGATTGAGAAAATAGGGTGTCCCACCGCAGACATACAGCACCGGTGGTAGATTGACCGAATAGTGGAGCCTGGTGGCTTGTGGCTTGTGGCTGATGTGGCGGGTGCGCTGGAAGCTGCTAAAAGGGGCGTTTGGTGTCGTTTGTTGATAGGTTTATGTGATGTGTTTTAGTGATACATATCTCCTTTTGTCGCCGAGTGAAAAGGCTTGGGAGGACCAATTGGGAGATGAACGATTACAGAATGAGGGGATAATCGAAGCCCCACCGACTCCCACGCAGCGCCAAAGAAGGCCGTTACGTTCAGGGCCCAGAACAGCTGATGCAGTGATGGCTAAACACCATCCCGGAGAGCCGGCATACCTTGTTTGTGTGGCCTAGCAAGCCAAATATATAAAACACCCTCTCCATTCGCCCCTCTTTTCTTTTCTTCTACTTTCTATTCTCCAAGAGTAACCGTTTTTTGCAAGTCCCGCCTTGCGCCTTGCTGGCCAAGTCCTTTGCCTCTGTTGGCGTAAGGGGCATCTGAGCTCCTCGCACTGACGAGGTTACTGTTCTTCGTCCACTTAATCTTCTCTCTGCTGCCTGCACAAAGCGAAAAACCAAGCCGCCCTGTTCATTAACACCATCCCCCATCATGTCCACCTTTGTCGAACATAATAAAACCCGTCACCGACCTCCTCGGCCGATCCTCAAGTCATTGCCCGAGTACAGCCCCCTTCCATTCTCCTCGTATCCTCTCCATTCCCCTCACGTCCATTTCCCGCCTACGCCGTCCCTCACATCAACCAGTTTCACCCACCCATCAACTGTATACGACCGCGCCCCGATTGTTGTTTCCGAGAACGTTTGTGCACTGCCCGAGCGTGGCGGGAGGTGCTATACCCCACAGCCTCGGAACAAGCGATCATCCAGGCGCTCTCGCGCCCACAAATATACCGATGGAGCTGACGGACCAAGTAATATACAAGCTCCAGAACCGAAGGGGAGCTATTTCCATCCGCGCGCGTTCGAGGCCTGTGAACCCGAACGAAGTGTCAGCACTCATGACCGCTATCATTCATATTACACTCTACCGGACCTGACATCGTCATCAGACTCAAGTTCTTCTTCGTCATCGTCATCGGACTCGGACTCGGACTCGTCATGTGGCTCTTTTACTTCGTCTTCTCCTTCGATACCCCGCGTCGTTGTGGACTCTACACTCGGCGATGCATCATCAACATACCCCCCACCGGATTCATCTCTTATCTTACAGAATGGGACTCAATCACAACTATCACATTCTTCGCAACGACAACATCTTGTACATTACGCGTGTCCGTCAAGTACGGCGGAGAGTAAACCCAAGAAAGCCGCGAGAAGGGTGAAGGGTGCGGTGGGCCGATCGAGTAGTAACAGCAGCTTAAACACCGCTGCACGGTTGGCCAAGTTTGGTGGCGGATTTTCCGACCAGGCAATGTTACTTGAAGGGTGTTTGGGCGGTTTCTGAATGCAAGTGCTTGCTTTCTTGCACGAATAGTCGTGTGGAACTTTGCATTCGGAACTTGGTTGTCATTCATTCGCTTTTGTGTATAGGCGGTTTGGGAGTTTGACCACTTGATGTAGTCACAGGACTTGGTGTAGGTCAGCTACAACCGATTGCATAACATTGGTTATTTTGGATTATGATTAATGGAACCTGCGGGTAGCCGTAAGAGTGTGATAACAGCTGTACAGCATCATACGACGCTCAATTACGGGATAATTCCCGAGCGGTGAATCACTTGAACGCAGAATATGGGAGCAGAAAATCTGCAAAGAACCGGCATGAGGCATGATACAGTACCATCGCATAAGTTTTCAGCGGCCAGAGGTGTTCAGTTGACATTCAGCCGGAACACTGGGACGGATGATCCGATCTAAATTGTTATCCATCATTCCCACCTTAGTCGTTACCCTCTCCACACGCACCTGATCTCTCAGTGTTCCGATCATGGGGAGGCACAGTACACAAGGGTCTGGAACATCCCATTTCCACCCGCCCAGATGTTATCACTGCACCAATTACTGGAAGAACTAATTTTGATCCAGAGCTCGTTGCTACCGGGGGAACATCTCGACTTTCTGAGTTCAGCATCTCCTCACCCGGCTTTGGATAATGTGCGGGATGATGATGAAGCGGCAAGATGGAAGAGGTTAGTTGATGGAGGCGTAGTAGAGTGTGACCATATGGGTGCCTTGTCAGCTGCGAGGTTCCACATAATGGTTGATGGGGCTGCCGTATCTCTTGAGATTGATTGTCAAGGATATGATGGGGAATGTGGAAGTGTGAATGACTGTATTGGTATTAATGGCGATAACTTGAGCCGAGCAGTACAGGAGAGTTGGAGAGGGAAGATTAAGGAGAAGCTAATAGAAGTGGCTGCAACAGGAGGCGAGTAAGTTGCGGCTTGTCCCCTTGTTGGTTTAGAGCCATTGCTAATCTGTCAATCGTAGATTCCCCATATATCAGTTACTTTCGTTATATCTGCTTCCTCTCCTACACGAAGACGCTGAGAAAAAGGGAGATACAGGCACTGTGGTACCACAGGGACTGCCTTCTCTTCCCGAACAGGTCCATCATGTC
This sequence comes from Podaxis sp. C-F-92630, assembly GCA_018524945.1. NCBI lineage: Eukaryota > Fungi > Basidiomycota > Agaricomycetes > Agaricales > Agaricaceae > Podaxis > Podaxis sp. C-F-92630. Next base: position 17,516 of record JAEUWS010000112.1, read on the forward strand.
CTATTTACCTCCCATCACCTGGTCTCGCCCACCAAAAGGAGAAATCTCCAAGGATGGGCTTCGTCGCTTAAGGTGTCAGGATTTGCGAAAGTGGGGTATCCCGGAGTGATCTATGCTCAGGGTTCAAAGGACTTGATAGAGGAGTTTGTAGAAAATGTCAAAGCGATGCAGTGGTTGGCTTTGAAAGTGCGGTTTGTTGAGCCCTTGGAAGGGATGGATGATGATGGGCGGGAACAGTTGAGAGGTTGGAGTGAGTTCGAGAAGGTTGGAGAAGTCGTGGAAGAGATGAGAAGGTTGGGGAGGGGTAAATATGTTCTTGAGATGGGGATAGGTGCTGGGACGAGGGAAACCTGAAGTAAACCTTTTAGGCGGTAGACGTTGTGCCTATAAATGGTGTGGTAGCGAGTATCACTCCCGTAGGTGGCTTGCAGGGCATATACCAGTAGCTGTTCCCGCCTGAGGCCTCCAATTTTACCTACATGTTCTTGGCCAGCTGCTTATTCCAATGCATTTTTTTCCATCTCCCGGAAAGCTTGACGATAAAGCTGACAATAACGCTGCCCCCAGTCCTGGTTTGTATTCTAGTTAATGATGTTGTGGATCCCCTTAAAGGGTTCTAGGATATGGAGTAAGTGGCTCCCTTTGAACAACTAGTTTCGCCACGCTTATGAATAGATGCTTCTTCTAGGTCTACGACTACGCAAGCAATGGCAATAGACGAACTGGAGTTGGATTGTCCACTTGGTTACAAAATTTGTCAGTTTATCAAACCTCGGACGCAGATACAGTCCTTTGGGGACTAACATCAAGTAGGTAAGAGTATGGAAGACTGATGATGCCCACTCCCGAGCTGCTCTTGTTCTCGCAAGCTTGAGTATCGATGTGAGGATGGAGCAAACATACCGTTAATAAATTACGTCATTATTGACGTAAGTCTACACGCCCACGCTTCCCAACTTGGCTTCATCGCAAATTCGAACCGTACCATAAACCATCACCGGCACCGTCGAACTTGCTACATATTTGCTCAGCCCTCCAGCAAAATGCCCGCGCGATTATGACAAAATTCAGGATTAGGGATGTCATCCCATAAGTGCAAGAGTCCTAGAGGGACTGAACCATTTTGAATTGCACACTGGCGCCCGTCCTTCCTGCGCCACATACTGGAACGCGTTTGGAGAGGCTCATATGTGTCTCACCCCAAGAATCGGCTCATGGAAGCCATCTTCGATGGTTTCTTAGTGCCACGTTGCCAACACGGCGTGAATGCGACCGCAAATACCGCCCTTGAACTCATGTTACATATAGTGAGTCATTCAATTTTTGAGCCCCATTGGAGCTTAACGGACGTTTCAAAGCAGGATGGTCGCGCCAGATATTTCGATCGGGCGCATTACCTGGCTGTGCAGAATCCGACATTCAGCAAGCGTTTCACCAATACGGTGGTACCTTTGACGCCCATTTCCTCCTTTCATTAACCAGAAGCCATCGCACGTACTCGCTTTATTGGCTATAGTCCTCACAACTCAGCCAAAGGCGCGGTCTCCTATGATTCGTTGACGCGATACGCTCTGCTTCGATGCCACCCCGATACTACATGGATAGATCATCTTGGGACGCTTCCAAGAACGGGTCACTTGGTCGATACGGCAGGAGTGGACCAGTCAGCGGTTATCCGAAGTCTAGCCAAGACTGAATCCGCGCCACTCAACTCCACCCTTGGCGCAATGGCCTTCTCGAAAGCCAGGCAATGCGGCAACGCTTCCTGAACATTCATGACAGTTGCCCATCTCGCTGTTAAGCTCCCGTCATACCGGGACTTCATCGGGTGGGAGCTGACGCGCTGACGGCCGATCCGAAGCTCTTGGAGAAGTCGATGACGATGCAGTGTGCGAAGTTAATCGCGGAGCCACTCAATGATCTTGGCTTATATCCTCTCTAAGTGTTCTCTTGGATGTCTTGGACGAATACAGGGTGCGGGGACAATGCCAGATGATGAGGTTGTAGGCTCTTGTCCTGATACTCTCATCCCCTATCTGGAGACTCGTCTCAGAACAATGTTCTTTTGCGCCCGGCCATTCTTTCCAGGTTACAAAAATAACCACTTCCGTCCTCACTCACATGACTCGAACATTGAAGATTGCACCCTTGGTCGACCGCACTTGGTAGGGGAGTATATCCCTGATTGTGACGCATAAGTGTGTAGTATACACGCCAAGCTGCATCATACTGCGTACTAAGATGTGCACTTTTTAGTGGACTAAAGCTCGAGTTCGTTTATATCACCTCCGTGGGTAACAGGCCACGTGGTATAGCGAGCTGTTGTTGCCCTCCTGATCTCATTTCCATAATACCAGGAAACGGACGCTGAAACACGGAGGGTCTGACTTGACGCGATATACGGCTACGGATATGAGGTTGAATTGGCTCCCTTGACACGGAATACATCGCAGAGTGCCTGCCACCAAGTCACGAGTTGCTGCGATCGATCAATCGATTATCTGGCGGTTGCTCTTCGATCTGCTCTGTCCTGGTCTCCATACAACAGACTCCATCATGAAATCTGCCATTAATCCCCATGTTTGGTCTGAGATTCTGCAATACTTCAGGATCTCATTCACGGATGACTCGCAAGAAGATATAGGTCTCAAGCGGCATGCCATGTACTCCATCGCCTTGACATGCTCCGACCTCGTTGATGTTGGGCTTGGTGAACTATGGAGGTCAATGACTACGCTGCAACCTATTGCCCGAGTCTTCAGCATTACATCTGGCTCGTCTACGCCTGGCCTCGAGTACCAAGATCCGAATGGATTCTGGGTGAGTTAATGGACCTTGACGCACTATTCGCGATCTTCACGCTTCACGATGCCCTTCTCCACAGAACTTCACCGTTCCGCTGGACGGAGTTAGATCTCGTATTCCTCGAGCTCAGTCGTATCTGAATCGAGTTCATTACCTGCACTTCGCGAGTTTTCCCGACACCAGGGAATTAACTTTGTGGCAAATGCTCCTTAGTCTTGGAGGAGCCTCCACCTTGTGCCCGAATTTGACAAAGCTCTCTCTGAACTTGAAGGGGAGCTCGCCGAGCTCGGTGTACAATCTCTTTCCACTCATGTCGTCCTCGATCGCATATATTACTTTTGTTGGTAACGAGGAAGCCTCGTGTGAGATGGCGGCATCAGCGATTCTGACTGTGCTCAGTTATCACAATGCCAAACTCCTCGAGGTATCCTATAAATGCTATGCCTCTTCTCGTATCTTCCAACATATCACTCAATTCACATCCCTACGTTCGCTAATCCTTACCCCTTCTTTGTACGACTGGTCTGGGTTGAAGGATGATCATATTGCGTCTCTTCAACACCTCACTCGCCTCACAACGCTGAAGATGTATATGGGGATGGTTAGCTGGTGCTCGGAGAAGACTATGGGCCGCCAGCTAGCGAGTCTGGGGACCCTTTCCAACCTCGAGCTCCACGGTACTCGGGAAGAGATCTGGAGATGTCTCTTTGAATCCATCGCTTTCAACTCACTTCGCTCCTTGTCCCTTTTCTTCCGACCCTCAAACAAAAACTATAACATCAATATGTTCCCGCTCATAAACTCCACGTTTCCTGGGCTTCGATCACTCTTCATTGACGACCTGCCGGGCCCCACTCCTTCGGTGACTCTCGCGGATATTTTGGCCTTAAAGGGAAGGCCGATGGAGTGTATTAGCATTCACAATGTTTCCATCGCTCTTTCCACGGCGGACATCATTGACATATTAATGACCTGGCCAATGCTGAAACAATTGTCGGTTGTACCAAAAGCAGGGTGCGCTGTCGTCTTTAAGGCAGATGCCATCCTCCCCTATGCATCCGTGCATGGAACTCACCTCAGCACTCTTTACTTGCCGCTAGATTTCTCTCCATTTATCTCCGCCACCACATTTTCACCTAAGTGTCCCTTACAAATACTGGGACTATTCGAACCGAGAAATCTGCCCGGTAGCCGAAGGGAGAAACGCACCCTCGCGTTGAATCTCATCAGATTGTTTCCCCGACTTTTTCTTATTAGAACGTCATCTCATGGAAAGTCGGTTGATGTAGGAGATCTCCAGGTGACCATCGATGACTTTCAGGATATCATCTCTTTTCTACCAAGAAGACCAGACTGCCTGTTCTATTAGTAGGATGTAGCTTCACCCAGTGACTTCTACGTCGTTCATCGGTTTTGGACAGATCTCTTCGTTGAAATCAGTTCCGCTTAATGCACTTTACTCTACGGTTGCTAGACCTTGTCATGTCGCAGAATCTAGGACAATGCCTTGGCTCCACTCGGCTCGATTTGTTATGGAAAGCCAGAGTGACCAGCCTCAACGGAACGCCCATAGCCGACTTCGGCATTGCGTACATAGGTGATTCCGCCAAATGCCGGGCTGCCGGATGACAGCAATACCAAATGTAGGCAATGGGACCTCAGACACCGCATGCTTGAATAATTTACTAGTGACGAACTGTTTTGTTGCAATGAGGACTCGTGGGAGCGATGTCACTCCCGATCTAGTAGGCCGCCGTACGCCTGCTCATCTTGCCCATCCTCTCCCGTGATCGCGTGGCACCACCAACGTCGAGGCCGCAAAGCTGGAATATTTGACCACCAGCGCTCGCAAAACCGCGGTTACGGCTCTTAGCATGCCACAATCTGCTCATCGCAGAGGGAGCAGCTTTAATGAGTAGGACACCGCGGCAGCGCTAGCCTGCGTGCAACCACTCCCCTTCTTTCGGGCACGACTCAGCGCAGTTCTTAAGTTCGCCAAGCTGCTAGCACAGCCACGTGCGCATTCCACCACCCTCGGGGTGCATAGGCAATGGAATAACATACATCGACACAGAGACGGAATTGCGTCTGATCCAAGGTGTAGTGGGAGATGTAGTTCAGTTGCAGGTTCCGTGCGCAACTGTTCTACAATCCCCACAATATGCTGAAGGGTCAATCAGTATTAGGTACGCATTTTTTTCCCTACTATGAGGTGAAGTGCTTACTAGCGAAACTCTCAGTCTCCCTTCACCGCTCCATCACACCCCCACCTTTGCATGATCGGACGCCTCGACTACTTCAAGGGAAATTTAATCGAAAACAGAGTGTTTTGGTCTTGGTTACAGTTCCAGTGCATTGTCTAATGCCTTGGCAGCGATAGAGTAGGATAGACAGAATAGAGACGAAAGCGAACAGATCTTGCTATGAGAACAACGAGAGAAAGGAGAAAAGAAGATAGCTAATGTTCCCTGAGTCTTTCGGTAGATATGATGCCGTATTTTTACACAAAATACCTACAGGCTGCAGACAAAATCCGTGGTACTCCACATGGTCCATAGAGATGAAAACCAAGTCCAAAAATCAAGGAAATGAAACATAATGAAGAGAAATACTGAGCGGGGAGTAAGGAGCAAATCAAAACTTGGTAGCATACCTACAATTTGTAATATTGCAACTAGTACTGAATTGAACGGAAAACAAAGCGCCAAAATTAAATGGTGCGAGAGGAGCGAGGAGGCGATGGCGGAGTGGAGCCTGCAGACCACTTGCCAAATATGGATTGTGATAATTGATGAACAACCAATGGACGTTCGCGTCGTGTCGTTTGTCGAGTCGCAAAGCTGTTTTCATGAATGGAGGACTGTGGTGCATTGAGCGGAGGTGTCAGTGGTCCGATTAACGGGAGGAAGATGACGGATAGACGCTTACATGACTAGCCGTCGTCTGATCTCCACACCTCCTTCAACAAGAAGTGTTTGAGCTTACGGCTACGAAAGAGAAGTGGTTTCCTTCAATCCGCACAGCGCGAATAAGTGCCAGAACAGTGCTCGCATCGGCCTTGCTCCTCGAGGAGGTCCCACAACAATTATTCCAATCTTTACATTGTACATAGTTATTCTATTCTCATCATTGACACTAATGTCAACCTCTCCTGTTTGCCCCACCAGTGTAGATTTGATTTTTCAGTGAAATACATGCCTATATTTTCTAGCTATGCACAATTCTGGATTGGTGAATAGCACTTATGGACCAAGATGAATATATCTACTATCTCGTAATTCTGTGTCAGTGTACCAGAGGTCCTGTTCGGCAGCATCGGTGACAACCGGCCGCAATTACGGTAGTGGGCGTTCCGGAGGCTGGTCACTCCGGCTTTCCATAATTTGTATCCGGGGATTATCTTGTACGCGCTTAGTGAACGCTTAGGATGCAAACGTGGTGCGCAATTAGTGATGCTGGTCATGGAACCATTCACTCTCTTGGCTTTTACCCTGGATCAGATTCCCTGAATTTATTCTCGGGTGACTTGGACGAATCGGGCGCAAGCCCTGACCGCACAGAATCCAACATTCAGTAAACGTTTCACCACTATGGTGGTAACTCCGATGCCCATTTTTTTCCATTAACCAGAAGCTTTCGCATATGTTCGCGTTATTGGATATAGTCCTCGCAACGCAGCCAAAGGCGCGGTTTCCTGTGCAAAATATGATTTGTTGGCGCGATACGCCCTACTTCGATGCCACCTCGATACCATGCAGACGGGTCAGTTTGGGACGGTTACAGGAACGGGGTGACTTGGTTGGTCGATATAGCAAGAGTTGACTAGTCAGCGGTTATTTAAAATCTAGCTAAGGCCGAATCCACGCCACTCAACTCCACACATGGCACAACGGTCTTCTCGAATGCCAAGCGATGTGGCGACGCTCCCCGAATCTTCATGACATTTGCCTACCTCCTGTTTCGGCTTCCGTCATACCGGGACTATATTGGGCGGGAGCTGACGGCCGACCCGAAGCTCTTGGAGAAGTCAATGACGGCGCAGTGCGCGAAGTTAATCGCGGAGCCACTCGATGATCTTGGCTTATATCCTCTCTGAGAGTTCTCTTGGATGTCTCGGGCGAATACAGGGTACGGGGCATGTCAGATGATGAGGTTGTAGGTTTTTGTCCTGATACTCTCATCCCCTATCTGGAGGTCCATCTCAGAACAGTGTTCTTTTGCGCCCGGCCATTCTTTCCAGGTCACCAAAATAACCACTTCTGTTTTCACTCACACGACTCGAACATTGAAGATTGCACCTTGGTCGACCGCACTTGGTACGGGAATATGTCCTTGATCGTGACACATAATTGTGTAGTATACGCGTCAAGCCGTGTCATAATTGCGTACTAAAATGTGTAGTTTTTAGCGGACTAGAGCTCTAGTTCGATTATACCACCTCCGTGGGTAACAAGCCACAAATGGTGTAGCGAGCTGTTGTTGTCCCCCTGAACCCATTTCCATAGTACTAGGAAACGAACGCTGAGGCGCGGATGGTCTGACTTGATGGAATATATGTGAAGTTGAACTGGCTCCCTTGACACGGAATACACCGCAGAGCGCCTGGCAGCCGCCAAGTCACGAGTTGCCGCGATCAATCAGTCGGTGACTTGGCCGTTCCCTTCCAGCTTATCCCTATCCTAGTCTCCATACAACAGACTCATTATGAAATCTGCCATTAATCCCCATGTTTGGTCTGAGATTCTGCAATACTTCAGAATCTCATTCACCGAAGACGCACAAGAAGATATAGGTCTCAAGCGGCGCGTCATGTACTCCGTCGCTTTGACATGTTCCGACCTTGTTGATGTTGCGCTTGATGAACTATGGAGGTCAATGACTACGCTGCAACCTGTTATCAGAGTCTTCGATGCTTCATCCGATTCGTCGGCATCTGGATTACAATATCAAAATGTAGATGACTATTGGGTGAGTTATTTGACCCTGACAGCATGATGCTTTTTTTCACGGGGTCCATCGTGCACAGAACTTCACCATTTCACCAGGCGAAGTGACATCTCGTATTCCTCGAGCCCAGTCCCATTTGAATCGAGTCCGCCACCTACACTTTGCGAGTTTCCCTGGCTCCAAGGAGTTAACTTTGTGGCAAACACTCCTTAGTCTTGGAAGAACCTCCACCTTGTGTCCAAATCTGACGAGGCTCTTTCTGAATTTGTGGGGGAGCTCACCAAGCTCGGTGTACAATCTCTTTCCACTCATGTCGTCCTCGATCGCATATGTTACTTTTGTTGGTAACAAGGAAGCCTCAGGTGAGAAGGCGGCATCGGTGATTCTGGCTATGCTCAATTATCACAATGCCAAACTCCTCGAGGTATCCTACAAGTGCTACGTCTCTTCTCATATCTTCCAACATGTTACTCAATTCTCATCCCTGCGTTCGCTAATCCTTACTGGTCCTGCATACGCCTATGCTGGATGGATGGACCATCACATTACGTTTCTTCGACACCTCACTCACCTCACAACGCTGGAGATGCATGCAGGGATGGTTATATTGAGCTCGGAGCAGACTATGGGCCGCCAGTTAGCGAGTCTGGGGACCCTTTCCAACCTCGGACTTCATGGTGCCTGGGGGGAGATACGGCATTGTCTCTCCGACTCCGTCGTTTTCAACTCACTTCGCTCCTTGTCCCTTTTTGTCCGATCCCCAGGGGAAAGCAATGACATCAATGTATTCCTGCTCATATACTCCAAGTTTCCTGGGCTTCGATCACTCCTTGTTGACGGCCTGCCGAATCCCACTTCATCGGTGACTCTCCCAGACATTTTGGCCTTAAAGAAACGGCCAATGGAGCGTATTAGCATTCACAACGTTCCCATTGCCCTTTCCACGGCGGACATCACCGACATACTAATGACCTGGCCAATGCTGAAACATTTATCGATTGTACCAAAGGCGGGGTGTGCTGTCGTCTTTAAGGCAGAAGCCGTCCTCCCTTATGCATCCATGTATGGTACTCACCTCAACACTCTTCACCTGCCGCTAGATTTCTCTCTATTGGCCTCTACCACCGCATTTCCGCCTTCCAAGTGTCCCTTACAAGTACTGAAGCTATTTGAACCGAGAAATCTTCCCAATGGCCAAAAGGAGAAGCGCGCCCTCGCGCGGAATCTCATTACATTGTTTCCTCGACTTTTTGCTGTCAAATTACCTTCTGATGCAGGGTCGTTCGCTGTTGGAGATCTTCAAGCGATCATCGACGACTTCCAGGATATCATCTCTTGCCCACCGAGAAGATTTGACTGCCTGTTCTATTAGTAGGATATAGCTTCACCTACTGACTTTTGCGTCGTTCATCTGTTTTACACAGATCTCTTTGTTGAAATCAGTTTTACTTAATACACTCTACTTTACGGTCGCCAGACTTTGTGATATTGCGGAATCCAGGGAAATGCTTCGGCTCCACTCGGTTTGATTTGTGTCCGGGGATTATCTTGCAGGTGCTTAGTGAGTACTTAGGATGCAGACGTGAGGCACATTTGGCAGAGATGATCATGGAACCATTCGTCCTCTTGGCTTTTATCCTGGACCAGATTCTCTGATTTTATTCTTGGATGACTTGGACGAATGCAACAGTAGTGCGAGGAAACTTCCATCGTCGCTCACGTGGTTCGAACAATGAGGATTTAGTTGTGCATGATGAGCAAGGCAATGGAAGAAAGGGTGACGTCTACACAGCTGATAGGGATTAGTATACAGAATAACGTGGCAGTCAGAAATACTTAGTTGGCCGACTCTATGAGTGGGCAGGGATGGTCGTTAGAGGCCAGGGGGCTGCCAAGATCCAAGGCTGTAAGGCAAAAAGGGGGAGCGCTATACGTCCCGCCTTGGCCTCACCATGTAGCCGCCTTAATTGGAGGGGGCGGGTGGGAAATTTTGCGAGTGACAGCGTCATGGCGGAGTGGTTTGGCGCGATTCCGATCTCGCGTTTAGGGGTGCCGAAGTTCGGTTTGGAGTCGTGTTGAGGTGGTCAATGGGCAAGTTGCCCACTGACTGGCATTAGGCTCGTGACTCGCCTCGCTGTGCAAGAATTTGCGCCAGGTTCATTCCTTACCAGGTGCTACACCCTTATTTGACCGCATTTAGTTTGCGGGAGACTGTTCCCGATCGCGATGCCTCAGTGGGACGTATAAATATGTGCTAAGCCGCACCATACAACATACGAGCATATGCATTTTTTGGCTGACAAGGGTTCCAGTTCGTTCATATCCCTTCCATAGATACAGGTCATATTATATCCTGGTTTCTCTCCGAGACTCTACTCTGTGTCGAGGCAAGGGGGCGAATGTTAAGGCACAGACGGTTTGGTTCGACAGAATATACATATACTTGTATTGAGTTAAATTAAATAGACTACAAAGCGGCCACCACAAAGTCACGGGTGGCTCCAATCAATCGATCAGTCGCTCACTCCTCTTTAGCCATCCTTGGACCTTCTAGTGTTCATTCAGTGTCCATACCTCGCCATGAAAACTATCATTAACCGGGATGTATGGTCGGAGATTCTGCGATACTTCACAACCTCGTTCACTGGCGACACCCAAGACGACATACGTCTCAAGCGGCGTGTCATGCTTTCCGTTGCCTTGACATGTTCCGACCTCGTTGATGTTGCACTTGATGAATTATGGAAGTCAATGGACACGCTGCAGCCCATTGTCGGAGTCTTCGATACTTCATCTAACTCGTCGATACCCGGATTGCAATATCAAAATACGGATGAATATTGGGTGAGTTATGTGTGTGGCCCTGACACAATGACCGCTTTTTTCACAATGTTCATCGTGCACAGAACTTCACTATTTCACCAGACGAAGTGACATTGCGTATTCCTCGAGCCCAGTCACATTTGAATAGAATCCATCACCTACACTTCGCGAGCTTTCCTGACTCCAAGGAATTAACATTGTGGCAAGCGCTCCTTAGTCTTGGAAGGACCTCTATCTTGTGCCCGAATCTGACGAGCCTCTTTCTGAACTTGGAGGAGAGTTCGCCAAGTTCGGTGTACAATCTCTGCCCGCTCATATCGCCTTGTATCACAAACGTTACTTTTGTCGGTAGCAACGATGCCTCAGGCGAGAAGGCGGCATCAGTGATTCTGACTATGCTCAGTTATCACAATGCCGAACTCCTCGAGGTATCCTATGAAGGCCGCACCTCTCCTCGTATCCTCGGACATATTACTCAATTTGCATCCCTGCGTTCGCTGACCCTTACCTCTTCTCGGTACTACGTTGGTGGATTGAACGAGGGGCATATTGCCTCTTTCCGACACCTTACCCACCTCACAACGCTGAAGATGCATATGGGCGTGGTTTGTAAACGCTCGGAGCAGACTATGGGCCGCCAGTTGGCAAGTCTGGGGACCCTTTCCAACCTCGAGCTCCACGGTACCTGGGACGAGATCCAGAATTGTCTCTTCAACTCCGTCGCTTTCAACTCACTTCGCTCCTTGTCCCTTTTCTTCCAATACCCAAGCAAAAGCTGTGACACTAATATATTCTCGCTCATAAACTCCACCTTTCCTGGGCTTCGATCACTCCTTGTTGACGACCTGCCGGTTCCTGCTTCACCGGTGACTCTCGCGGATATTTTGGCCTTAAAGAGAAGGCCAATGGAGTGTATCAGCATTCGCAATGTTCTCATCGCTCTTTCCACGGCGGACATCATCGACATATTAGGGACCTGGCCAATGCTAAAACAATTGTCGGTTGTACCACAGCCAGAGTTTGGAGTCGTGTTTAGGGCAGAAGCCGTCCTCCCTTATGCATCTATGCATAGTGCTCACCTCGACACTCTTCATTTGCCGCTAGATTTCCGTCCATTGGTCCCTGTCACCGCATTTCCACCTTCTAGGTGTCCTTTACAAGTACTGGAACTTTTTGAACCAAGAAATCTTCCCAATAGCCTAAAGGAGAAACACACCCTCGCACTCAATCTCATCACAATGTTTCCTCGGCTTTTTGCTGTCAAAGCACGCTCTCATAGAGAATCAGTCTCCGTGGGAGATCTTCAAGCAATCATCGACGACTTCCAGTATATCATCTCTTCTCCACCAAGAAGACTCGACTACCTGTTCTACTAGTAGGATATAACTTCGCTGCTGCCTTTTACGCCGTTCATCCATTTCACATCGATCTTCATTGAAATCGGCTTCATCTAGTACACGTCACTCTACCCTCGCTAGCTCTTGTCATGCTGCAGAATCCAGGACTGTGGTTCAGCTAAATTCAGTTCTATTTTTTTCCGGGACGCTGAAGACTTCTCTTGTACAGGCTTGGTGAGTACTTATGCTGCGAACATGATGACCGCTGGTCGTTCGCATCACGGGGGCACTTAGTGCGAAACCCCCCCAACTATGACTGCCCAAGACCCTTACTGTTTTGAATCCTCGGACAGTTGGAAGGCTAGCTAGCGACAATGATTGTAACTTGTTTGATATAATAAAATCCATGCGCCAGGCACATCACAACGACATACTCAGGTATAGATTTCATAGTCGTCATCCACGGCTCTCGAGGCCGCTGGAGAGATTTTAGTCCTTGCAGATTGATGAGGCATCTTTGTCCACTCCGCTTCCCCGGAAAACCCACTGTTATATCATTGACGCCACACCTGACATCTTTCCAGCTTTCCATATCATTCTTGGGGATGTATTGTGCCGATTCATCCATAGTACCCCGGGTTTACCTACGCCATGCTTATTCTATACCGCTACGATGTAAACAGTTAACTCTGAGCCCGCAACCGCCTAACTTCGTAGCTTCTTCTCTTTCTCAGGTTCCGCCTCTTGACCTGACTCCTCGCGGACTATAGCTTAAATGCGCAACTGCATGTGGCCCGGAAGTTGAAGGACGGGGTGATGACGTCGGACGCAAAGGAGCCAACACCTCTTTCTAATTAGGAGGACTAGTCATTTGGGCGAAGTGCCATCTGCACGTACTCGTACCACACATTCGCAAGTTGTCATCGTCACAGTCGCTGAGTGCCTTCCAAGTCTAACAAAAAGATATGGCGCGCAAATAGCCCATCGGTCAAGAACAACGGACGAAGGCTCCAAGAATTCGAATTTGGCTTTGTTAGAGCGCAGTTATGCTAACTCCAGGCTAGTACGATATTGCCCAGAAGAGGAGAGAGGTGAAGTTAACACCGGCGTTTAGTGGGACTGCTTAGGGATTGCAGCAGGACCGAGCCTAAATAAACTCTTTTCAAAGGAACGTGCAGGAATCACAGGCGCAGAGGACGAGCAACACGAAGGGCTCAATGTTCTTGTCTGGTGAGGTCAACTAATCTCCTAGGCGAGATGCCGTGTACCTTCAACGATCTCACGAGTGATCCAGGGGAGTTGCTGAAGTACTAGGTTGCCTACAATCGACCCAGTGACCATGGCGTTAAAACTTGTAACTCGGAAATATCTCCACTCAAGCTGAACAGCCTTGTTCTCAAACATTTTATCACTGCGATGCTCCCATAACAGAGACCTCTTGCAATGCGAGTTTTTGGGTCATTTCAGATAGTGGTCCACCTATCCTCAGATGAGAAGTCATATGAACTCCACTAGCCTGATACTCTTCAACCGAGTCGGTGATGATCGATGATCGTTGCAACGTTGACCACTGAGCTGTAACAAGTATACTTACAGATGATGGAACGTGAGAACAGACAAAGACTCCCACACAAAGCGCACGCAAACCTCTCCATTACAGTCACCATTGCAATCACCTCAAACATCGTCTGCTCCCATCCCCACTCCAACTGTATCCCTTGAGTACATTCGCCCTCATACTGGACAAAGACAAAACAAAAACCGTGCGAATTCTCAAGCCTATCGAGTACAAACGAGGGTGTTTCCCGACATCATCGCCGGAAGTAACGTTAGGTGGGAGATGCAATGTCCACGGCTTCGGTGTGGCACTCGGTTACCCACTGCTATATATTTATACGACACTGTTATGAGCTCTCAGAGGTGTATTCGGCCTCTATCAACCACACGACCCCACCTCACGTTCCAGGTTAAAATAGCTATTGATGAAGAACTCGCACCTTGATCCAAGACTGCAGCACCCTAGACATGTTTTTCCTTGCTAGGTGCACATTTGAATATAGATTCCGCCAAGTTTCCGGTGCTCGTCACAACTCGGTTATCTTCTGCATTATCTAACGCCCTACCGTTCCTTTAAGGGACTTGACAAATATCCTTCAGATGCACTCGGAACTGATGGTTTGGACAATAATATTCGATCGCCTTGTGTGGCCGTACTATCCGACACATCTGATTTGGAATATCCTTGGGTTAGATCAAACCCCATGCTAGCATATTTAAAAGTGTGAAATGCAGCGATTGGGCATTTTTCATATTACCTAGGGCAACAGCTCGCTTGCTATTAGGCTCTTTCCTGCACGTTCATCTGGCAACCCCAGGGCGAGCTCTTCGCAGGATTCTGAAGGGCACCCGCCATTCAAGTATGGCAGGATTGGCAGGGATATTGTGCGTCTGTCTGTTCACCGTCCGCAGTTCCCTGCTCACGGCTTTGCAACAGCCAGGGACCAAATCTACTTGGTCTCCTAATTAACGTGTTCCTATTTGGGATCATGGTTGCGCAGATGCATATCTATTATACGACATATAAGTACGTCAAGCAGTATCATGCATAACACAGGGATATGTTTTGCTCATCACATCGGGCCGCAGAGACCGTGCATGGATAAAATCACTTGTGCATTCAATGCAATATGCATCACGGACGGCATGATGCTCAACAACTTGTTGGCCCTCTGAAAGGTTTTTATGGTTTTCGTCGCAGATGTCATTAATACCGTTTTTAACATTGTATTTGTTTACAGTTCTGTCATCACGCATTTTGGTGGGTGATGTATGATATTTTGTGATTTTTTTGATGCTAGATTTTGAAATTCAGGTGATTTCAAGAGTCTGAGAAGAATAACCTGGAGTATGTTCTTGAGTTTCTCGATTGGTGTTGGGCTCTGACTGTTATTCTAGCTGGTGTAGTAGGTCAATTCTGTCCCTAGTGATTCCTGAAACGTGTTTCATGGCCGGTCGCACATACAGGCCCAGCAACAACAGTACGATCTCTTCGTACTTTAATACCGGCGGGCTGATTTATCTGACGTTTGTCTATCAAGGGCGTTATTGAACTTATGACACAACTCTTCTTTTCTTGGAGGATAGGTGTCCTGACAAAGAGTCGAGTTGTGGTCCTGGTTGTCGTCGCACTTTCCATCGCTGGCGCAGGTGAGTTCTAGTCATCAAGTCACTGTTAACGCTAGATGTTGATTCGACACAAGCTGGTAGCTCCATTACTACGTATAAGCTGGTTGCTATTCCAGATTTCACTCGGTTCCAGGAATTCCGAGTGAGTTCAGACGATAATCTAGCATGTGACGCTGGTTGGACTTATCGCACAACCCGACATAGGGGTTTGTTACTCTTTGGCTGGTTAGCTCCAGTGCGGCAGACATCCTCATCACTTCCGTTCTCGTATGGTTCCTGTGAGCTTCACCCGAATTGCAAGTTGTGAAACCTTGGCGCCGCGCTGACTACAAGTCAGGGTACGCATTTCGATCCATGGCAACCAGAGATGTGACGAAGCTCAACCTCAGTTAGCAAAGACACAAGACTGGGCTCCGAGAGTCAGACATGACTACTGACCGTATCATCAGAAGTGTGTTGACTCATGGATGGGTAAGAGATTGACAGCTGACTTGTATCGTAGTCACACTACAAACTGGCCTCATCACTTCTGTGGTTGCGATTATTGACCTGGGTCTCTTCCTAGGAGACGTAAGATGACATTCCATTATAAATTTATGATGAAGTTTTGCTGACCCTCAAATTTGTTCAGCCCAGTTCAGCAACGTGCATTACATATTTCAGATATAGATATTCAATGGCTAAAACCGATCTTTTACAGGCACCTGGTTTTCAATCTCTCTCTCTGCAAACTATACTCGAACACCCTGCTTAGTAATCTCAATTCTAGGCGAGGGATGAGGTATAGTGATGAGGAATCATTGAATGTGACGAGTGTTGGGACATTTGTAGCCCGAAACTCCAGTTACGAGGGCGCACAGTCCAGGTCATGGAACAACAATGTTACTGCTCACCCACCTCAGGGCCCGGTGGCAAAGGTGATTGGAATCCCATGTTCTAAAACTCGTCGATGTCGATTAATAACATGATCTACAAGCTATCAACCTCAGCTCCTTAAATCCGGCAACAACGAACACCGCAACCAAATCGCCAGAAATTTTTGTTTCCATTGAATCTCATGAAATGCGTGATATTTATCCTCGAGATAAGGAGGTGTCCGCCTCTCCTAGTGCACGTGGAGATGCCCCTGCACAAATCTTGGCACCTATCCACAAAAAAACCGAGTCAAGTTCACCTGAAGAGGCGTGAGGTGAGGACGCAGAGGAGTTGTAGCACCTAGAATAGTTTTAACTATCTTCCTTGTCCCTAAGACTACCCTGTATTTATATGTCCTACCGCCTTCCAAATCAATTCTATCAGTATGGTTCATCAGGATAGTAGTTGAGCTTGTAGACGTGTGCATCATTTCAGGAGTTCTTTGATTAAGAGTACGGATGGCGAAATGGCTTTCGCAACCACAGTCGAATTCACATTCCTCAAATTCTCTGTGAAGTCGTGACCAAAGAGGGTCCGGTCCCGGTCATGGCTGATGGAACACGGCCACCACTAAATATCGATGTCGAAGTCTGTGGTTCGCGGTTCTCACCGTATGCATGCACCCTTGGAGAATTCTCATTGTCACCGTTTCAGGGCGCTTTCTAAGTCAATTCGACAGAACACAGCTACGCCAACTATAGGCCAGCACCATATTCCCTCAGATGATATAGCAACACCCTCCCCCTCGTATTCCCAATAGCAATGTATTCGCTCTTCGGTGAAAAATCAAGAGCCGTCACGCTCCCCAGTGGCGTACTCTGCGTCGGCCAGTTTGCGAACGAGGTCAGTGTTGGAACGTGGATCTACGGAAAAGAAATAGATGACTTAATATGATATTTAGGGAAAAAAGAAAAAAGCGTACGAGCCGCATGGCATCTTTCTTCTCCCGACTTGCAATAGCCAACAACTGCGAATCATGGTTGAATTTCAAACTCGAAATCGCAGTCGTTAGGTTCCCGATCGATTTGATTGGTTTGGGGTTTTGGTCTTGTTCTGACGGGTATAGCGAATACGAGGAGGGATTATAAATATTTATGAGGCCTGATGATGAACTGTATGCCATCGTAATTCCGTCATTAGGCTAATCACAACAAAAGGAGGGAAAGGAAAGAAACATACCCAACTGCCATATACCCACTCCCAACTTGCGTACCAGCCAACACCCTCCCCGCGCCTCTAAACCCACCTTCATCCTTCCACCTCCTCACACACCTCCGCTCTCCAACATCCCACAAATAAACTTCCGCATCCGATGTCAAAACCGCCAAATGCCGTCTCGATCCAATATTCGCCGTGTCCCCCAATACACCCAAAGAAGGCGAAGAGGTCGAAGACCCATCGAACCACCACAAGCCAGAAACACTACCGCCTCCAGAGCATTTCAACGAGCCCACAACCTGCCCAGCGCCGCTCTTCCAATCCACCAAATGCACTTGCGCACCTTTACCAGCTGCTACAGCGAGCACGTCTCCTTTCGGACTGAAACTCGTCATATGCACTGATTCAGCTCCTGGGTCTGATCTGGCATTCCGTGAGCGTTTTAGGCCGATGTCGAGGGCGGATGTGGAAGAGGAATGGGAGAAGGTGGTACCCCATAACCCGCGATCGTGGCGTGTCGTGAGGCCGGTTTGGAGATCGTGTGTGAAGAAGTATGGTCGTGGACCAGAGAGAAGTAGGGAGGTGCCGGAGGGGTGGAAAAGGGCGGATGTGGACGATGTGAGTGGGAGGGAGGGTACGTGGAGCGTTTGTAGGAGGGGTGATGTATGTCCGTCGATCTATGCGCGTATAAGTATGATAGTGGGTGGTAGGAAGGGAGAGGTACATACGTTATATAAACGAATTCTGCGGTCTGCGGTTCCAACGCATAGGACTGGGACTTTATCACTGGGGTGGAAGGCCACGGTTTTTACTTCGCCAGAAGCCGTATTCTGCGTGGACATGTTCGCGTCTCTCAAACGCTCAATGGAAAGTGTACCGGACGGTAGCACAACACTGCTCTTTTTCCTCCTCTCTGCAGCTTTCAAGATGCCGCTCGTCGAGGTGAACAAATTCTTTGCACTCTCTGTTTCCTCTTCGTCCTCAGGCGTCTCATCGTCGGCGTCGACACCGACAGCCTCACGCTCCTCGCGATTCCGTTTCCGCGCACGCTTGGCCCATGAAGGCTCCGGGTTGATACGTTCAAACTGTGCACGGAGACGCGTCTCATAATCGTTTTCAGTAATGGTGTCTTCGTCTGCGAAGTGTCGAAGTTTGCGGAGCCGCGAGGGCCCAGACAGGAGGGATATTTTATTCGTGGATGTGTCTGTGGATGGGTCGGTCCATGCGGGCTTTTTCGTTTTCGATCTTGTCTTGGATGGAAATGGTTTGGGTGTCGGTGGAGAAGAAGAGGATGAGGGTTGTGAGCCGTCGGATTCGGATCCAGATTCGGATTCTCCGGAGGCGGGTTCAGAGCCCGAGGCTGAGGGTTCCGGTGGTTGTGTCAGTCCGTCGTCAATGAAAAATAACTAGAGGATAATCAGCATCAGATTTCCAATGAAAGGATCAAAACGCACGTCTGAGTCTAGTAGGTTCGCCATAGGTCTTCCACCATCTTCGCCGTCCTCTCCATCCTCACCCTCGCTTTCCTCATCCTCCTCATCAACTTCAAACACAAGTCCTCCTTCGGCGGTCTTTGTCTGTTTTGAGGAAGGGGCTTTTCCTTTGGGTATATATGGGACACCGAATAGCATGCTCTCTAGCCTCCTCTCTTCATCATCTTTGCTCTCTTCATCCAGCAACCGCTCCAAAGTCGCGCTTGATCCTAGGGGCTGGGGTAGTGGTTTCCTGGCCTGCTTGTGAGCTTTTTTCGAAGATAGTTGCTTTGTAGGTTTGGATGACGCTGGGGCGTCGAGGCGTTGTCTCTTTTTCGGGTGTTTCGTCATTTGTCGAGCGGTGTATGAGGTGCAGATAAGTCTGGTAGTGGTCAAAAAATATTATCACCCACGTGACCCAGATATTGATGGGCGAGTCAGGGGGCTGCATCCGTGTTTAGCGTTTACCTGTCAAATAACCTTCAGCCAACACGAGTCTGCGGAAGGTAAACAGGATGTTAGGTTCTATTATCAACTCCGCCTCACTCAAACCACCTGGCCACATCTCTATATATAAATCTAGGATATCCTGGTCCACGGAGTTCCACGCCTGGCAACATGCTTTGATACAATATTATTGCTCCAAGAGTCGAGGAAGAAATTGCTGGTTATGATGGTTACGGCTCTGGTCTCGCAATACAAGGACGAAGCTTCAGGGAAACGTTCATTGTCGCTGAATTGTTCGTTGTTCACCCTACCAAGCCCCATGAACTGTCTGTTGCAACGAGGACAGATTTGCCGGGCTGGAAGCTCATATCGTTACGATAGGCGTCTGTTATGTACTATCTTGAAGCCCAGCGTGTCCAGCACGCCTTTCAAGCCAGGACTTGGGTTAACCAGCACGAGGCAGATGAATTAGGGGCCCTGTTTCTGGTTACTTCTTGCTCCCAGACCATGGAAAGATAAAAGGGCTGACCCCGCGAGACCTGCACCCTCATCTACCCTCCTTCTCTCCATACACTCCGAATAAACCAGTTATCTATATCTGCCATGGTGAAGAAGCCCGCTAACGGTCCCTCTAACACCCACGATAATAGCGCCTCCCCGCTAAGTCCAAGCCTGTCTCCCTCGAAGAAATACTTCATACGGGGTGGCGACCTCTTTATCCTGGTATGCTACATCTATCATGTCATTTTATTGAGCGGATCTAATATGCATACCCGTCTAGCTGGGCCACACTTTATACCAAGTTCATTCTCATTTTTTCGTCCGCGAGTCGAGTTTCTGGCAGAGTGAACTTCCCTTGCCACTAACGAAGGGGACCTGTTCTTCTAACGCCATCGTCCTCGAGGAGAAGCCTGAAGACTTTGAATGCCTACTATGGGTTTTCTACAACGAGTAGGTCGTCCCGAATCTTGATCCGCCACTCAGTCTCAACATCATCCAGGAAATACGACGACTATTCCGACGCAAAGCTTAAAGACTGGATCGCAATCCTACGATACGCCAACAACTGGGACTTTCCCGAAGTCAAGAAACTGGCGATCCGATACCTAGAACGTCAAGATATGGATCCCATCCAAAGGATCAGGCTGTACCAAGACAACAAAGTACCAGAACGACACCTATTCCGCTTATATATGGAGGTCGCATGCCGACCAGAGTTGCTTGGGCTCGAGGAATCTCGCACGTTGGGGATGGAGACTCTCGTCTTGATCCACCAAGCGCGCGAACGCCTCCGAGCTCAGACCTCAGAAAAGAACCGTCTGCTCAGTCCGATCCGCACTGATCTCCGCCATACGGATGTTATCGAGATTGTTTCCGCTACATTCAACATCTCGTTAGGGGAGCCGGAGTCTAATCCAGGTAATCTGGTACCTAGTTCTTCCTGTTTCTAGACCTGAACTCACGTATTTCATGTTGTTTATCATCTTCTTTGACTCAGGCGGGCCAGGTGCAGCCTCCACCGGCGGAGGATCAAGCGGCCCAGGTACAGGTGGTGGGAAGGGCAACAACACCAGAGGCGGAACGGGAGGAACCGGTGGAACAGGAGGAACCGGAAGAACAGGAGCAGGAGGACAGGGAAAATAGAGAGGTGGTGGACAGCGATTGGGAATGGATGGATGACGCCTCCGATCCAGAGGATGGATATGATCGGCACTGGCATGGTGTGGGTTCCGGCGCCGAAGCCTCTGTTTCGGAGGATTTCGTCTCCGTCCCAGATATGTTCTAATATGCGCCTTTTGTGTGTTGATTGTATATATCAGGATGTATATTTCGTTTTCTTGAGCAGCATTATATCACGTCATTTGATTTTCGTTTGCTTTTGTGTGTTCAAGGCTCTTAATTACAATAAAATGCCGATGACAGTACAAGCTTTTATACTTACCTCCAAAATACCCGAAGCGTTTCACGCGTTACCATAAAGCCATGGACGCTCTTCTGGCAACACAACAAAGACCTAGGCCTTTCTTGTCCCATACACGGCTTCGAAGAACATGGAAATTTCTCAGCTATATACCCATGGCACTCGGAACTGGAATAAGATTATTATGTAGTACGGCATCGATGGTGGCAACACGCCACAGTACAAGAGCAATTGTTCTCGTTTTGAAGTTCCGGGATGACGCGTATTGTCGTTCGTTCACTAGCTCATCCACCCCGTCATCGTATATGTTAACTCTCTAAGGACAGACCTATAGCGGGTGTTAGAAGCTCGCACGAAGACGGCCGGCTTCTTTTATTCCTTTTTTGCAGATCGATACCTCCAGCTTCTCGTCGCACCCATCGAGTCTCAAATTAACCTACACGAGGCCAATGAATTAGCTCTTGTCCTAGAAGTTCCACGTCACTTGTCGCTCCCAGGTCACAGGGAGATAAGAAGGCTGATCTCGCAGGGTTCTGCGCCTTTATCTACCTTGTTCCTCCCCACCTCATACTCTGAGATATACTACTTCCCCCTTCTGCAATGGCGCAGCCCAACGGAGGCGCACCACAAGACGACAAGCCCAATGATCAGGGCAACAAAAGTCCCACTGCACCCGCTCACCCGGAATACTGTATTCCAGGAGGCGATCTTTTCCTCTTGGTACGTCTTGTTGGAATGCT